>OX596259.1:4356978-4646370 GCA_951394255.1 Polyploca ridens | reverse complement strand
GCCTAAACATCATTAACCACCGTCTGTAACGCTTTTACATAGAGCAACTAATTTCCGACCACTTGACTTGAGGATCAATATAAAATTACTGCGAAAAACGATAGGGTTTTCAATGTTTCAAACGATGACGTAAGAGCCAATTATATAATCCCTGTCAAATGTGCAGACGAACTTGTCGCTGAGAAGGAGAAGTACAAGGACATCGGAGACGACCTGGACACCGCCTTCGTGGAGCTCATCCTCAAGGAATAAGCGCCTTCTCAAGGCCCTGGGTTCCCCACATTCTGCGGCACCATCCATCGCCCGCGTACCAACAAATATATGTATAGATGTATTTTACTTCATAATTTTATACTCCTAATTTAAAGTATTACAATCCATAGTTTTATGGCGGTATTTATTTTCGAGTAATATTTAATAAATTAATTTATTATTCATGTCATGTTTTTTATTTATCTCCTGCAACTCGCAAATAGCAATTACCCAAATATACCTATCAATCTAGAAACCAATACCACAGTTTTAATAAGACTGCCAATACCATCAATATCTTAGAGACGTTTATAAATAGGTACTTAGTTCTGGTATTTTTAAAGTAACATGAAGAAAATTAATAATAGATAATAAAAAATTGCCAATTACTTAAAATGATGTTATAGTACACACGGCTACAGATCAAGCTATACATTTCCAATATAAGCTGACCTCTCATTGTACGTAAATCCTATACAATGCGAGATCAGCTTATACTGGAAATGTATAGCTTGATGTGTTGCCGTGTGTACATACCTACTTAACTCACATTCAAGCTTTTGCCAGTATATTATAAAGTATCACGTTTTCTGATATTGGGATTAACATACAACGGTCAGAGATGAGATTGCAGAAATCTATAAATCTAAGTAATATCATAAATTAAACCTTTTATTGACGAAGTTGCATGTATGGTATTATATTAGCAGATGCTGATGCTGCAGATGCGGTAGGTAGGTACACACGGCAACATATCAAGCTATACATTTTCAGTATAAGCTGATCTCGCATTGTATAGGATTTCCCTATAATGAGAGTTCAGCATATATTGGAAATGTATAGCTTGATCTGTAGCCGTGCATACAAGGGGCATGGTAGACATTCACATGAGTTACTAAAACGTGAAAGAAATTAAAACAAAGTTTTAAATATTTGCTTGTGCATGAAATTGAGTTTCTTGCCGGAGTCTTCTCAGTTTAAGTGTATTCCGAACCGGTGGTAAATTCAACTGTATGTACCTACCAATATAACGTTCATAAGTGCCTTACTAGGGCCTAAACTGAATAAATGACTTTTTGATTTTGATATTGATTTTGAATTCATTCCTCCTAAGAGCTTAGGTTATATTAATCATAATTATACCTTGAATCAAAATCTGAAACCTAAATAATATGAGCTAAAACAGGAAACGTTAAATAAAGTCCTGCTGCCAATGCTATCCGTGGCCAAAGCGACTAATTGCCACTTCCTCGTAGTGAGAATGTTTTCTACATCATACAAATTAATGTTCACTGGGAGTGTTAGAATACTATTGATGTAATTACTAGTTTTTTTAAACCTACTAACTAGAAATATGTAAATAGGTATTTAACTGTCACTAACCCTACTAACAACCAACAGACGAGGTGGTCGAAGAGCGCAGTAAGTACAAGGCGATCGCAGAAGAAGTGGATCAGACATTTGCAGATCTATCTGGATATTAAACTGAACGCAGCCGTAACGGTCGCGGTCGCCATCTTGTGCGGAAAAGGGCGGGAATCTTCGTGTGACAGTGCTGGGTGCAAATGATGAATCGTGGCTTGAATAAACGTTTAGTTTGCGCGAAGAAAATGATATTACAATGCTTTAGTTTTTTCCAATAAGGCTGATTGATTATCGTTTGAATGTTTCACAATGTGAGCCTAGTTTTAAAGAGTAATGAATGTGGCGCATTTTGTATTTTCACGTTATTTTCGCCGTGTTTTTGTAAACAATACCATTGATATTCTTAAACATTGAGATACTTAGTACGTAGCTAGGAATGTTTTATTTAGATCTATGATTCATAGATCAAGAAGTTCATGATGTAATATTTTATGTCGATATTATTAGCTAGGTATTGAACACTTGAGAATGAAATATTGCTTTTAAATGCTCCTTTTCACTAAGTTTAATGTTTCGCAAGTTTGTATGTAAAATTGTTTTGAGAGAATGCAGGATGTGAGTGCTGTATGCGACTGTGTCCTTACTAGATTTTAGTAGCTCTGAGCAATACTCGTTCTCTAAGACTTGGGGCTTTCGCATTTTCTATACACCTTAAAATTCATGATGTTCAAAATTAAATGTCCAGATAATTGTTGGTTATGACAATCATGTTATGAAATATGAAACTAAGATGTCTATGAGTAATTTTTGAAGTTTGTACAAAGTAGAGTTAAACTGAAAGTTTATAAATTAGCTAAACATGATCGAAGCTCCTTCACCTGCTTTGTAAATTCACGCGATTATCTTATATCCACTATTTGCAAGATGATGTATGCCGGGCATTTATAAATTTCATTTTAATACACAAAATCAGTTGAAACTCCTGCGCATCTCCCAACGACCATTACGGTTTCCTACTTTTTTCAACGATATTGCTTGTTATAAAATAAATACCAACGTATGTATTTGTTTTTCGACTCTTCATTTACTTTATTTAATAGACAGATTGGATGAAAGACTGATGCTGTTTTCCAAAAAATACTCTTAAAAGATCGAACTACATATTTTATATCGTTTGAACTAGATTTAAATTCTAATCAAACTGTTGTAAAAATATCTGTATCACGTATACATAGAGCTCATTTTGTATGTCAGAAAGTAGAACGTAAGATCACTGCCGATATAAGTTTGTGAGCCAGCGCCATTTTTCATATGTTATTTACATTTTTACGCAAAACATAATCTTATGAATTAAGTAACGAGATTTATTGGGGCTCTAATTGTAATTCGTTCGCGAGGTTTTGTACTTTGTTAGCCATAGATTTTCTACGAGAATTCAATTGTATTCGCCATTAATTAGATGTAAGCTTCAGATGACATTTTCCTCTCTTCTGGTTCTTCTGGCGCAGTTTCCCGTATGTCCAGGCTTCCCGAGAAAATGTACCTTCAGCGCTTCAAATAACTGTTTATTCTGATAATATAAATTTATAATAAATGATTTGTTTGTTTTATTTGATCTTGACATCTGCCCGACAAACACGTTACGAATTTTAAATTCATCCTATAGTACTTTATTATACAAAATTATGACATAATCATATCTTTGTATTGGAAAAAATGGAAAAAAAATCTAGCACTTAATATCGCGATCGTTGTGTAGGTATGTACTTCCAAATCTAGGTAAACCTAGGTTTGGAAGTACCTACTACCTCTAAAAAAATTTTTAAATGAATGAACTATCGATCATATTAAAAAAAAATGTGATGATACTTTATTTTGTTTACTTTCTTCTATGTCATATTAGTATGCTAGATTCATTTCCTAACAAAATGTAACGGAAAAGTTTGTTCCATTTGTGACATTTCTAGTACCCTAACCTAACTAAGGCCCCATAGAGCCTTTTGATCCTTGTCGGAGTCTGGATCGATTAAGCTCATAATTTTTTTTTGTTTTTTATACCACTAAGTGGCAAACAAGCTTACGGCCCGCCTGATATCACTCGCGCGTTGCCGACCCTGCAGAAATCTCTTCACACCCTTTTTGAAGAACCCCACGCTGTACTCCATTGGGAAAACCACGGCGGGGAGCTCATTCCACAGTCCAAGCGTCCGGGGAAGAAAACTCCTTTTAGCCCGCACAGTTCGAAACAATTCTGGTTTCAGTGTGTGAGGATGGACTCCCCGTCGATGGCGAGAGTTGCGATAGTGGAAGGTAGCCGTAGGCATCAAGTCGAACAATTCCTTAGAACACTCCGTTGTACAAGCGCTAGAACACACATAAAGAGGCAAAGTTTCTCATTAGACTGAGGGAATCTAAACCGCTTGTGAGCTCGGGATCGTCAACGATTCTGACGGCACGTCGTTGAACCGAGTCTAAAGGCCCAAGCTGGTATCCAGGTGCTCCCGCCCATAGATGACAGCAGTACTCCTTATGAGGCCGGACTTGCGACTTATAAAGTTGCAGCCTTTGCCCCGATGTGAAGTACTGCCTCGCTCGGTTGAGCACTCCAAGCTTTTTGGATGCCAGCTTAACCTTGTCTTCCAAGTGACTTCGGAACAAAACATCGCCAGAAATGTCGACGCCAAGGATCCCAATGCTTTGGCTGATGTTTAAGGAAGTGTTCTGGAATTGTGGAGCCACAGACCATGGGGTTTTCTTAGCGGTGAACGCGCAGGCTTGAGTCTTGGTGGGGTTGAACTAACTAGGTTTAGCCGACCCCAATCGGAGACACTAGTTAGTGTACTCTCGATTTCAGACACTAGCCGTTCGCGGCTTTCCTCTACCACGGAACGAGGGATATTTGCACGGCCCGTGTAATGGGCGTCCCCTGTACTGTCAACTGCATAGCAATGAACGCCATCAATAGACAGCATATCATTGATATGCAGAAGGAACAGTGTTGGGGACAGCACAGAGCCTTGCGGGACGCCTGCATTTATGTCCATGCTATCGGAGCAGCTACCGTCAACGACGGCTTTAATGCATCTGCTGGACAGAAAGCTGGCGACCCATTTGCATAATCCCTCGGGAAGCCCGTATGCTGGTAACTTCGATAGAAGACCAGCCAAAAAATTACAGTAAGAAAATGGTGATTTTTCAAAAATTACCATTTTCTCGCTGACAGTACCGTTTTTCGAAAATCTGTAAATGCCGATTGCAATCAATCAAAAATTAAAGGACAGTAAAGTTTTGTATGAAAATCGCACATAAAAATATGTGACGTTCAGTTTGACAATTTTGTTTTGTTTCAATTCACAAAAATTCAAAGAAAGATTCGGTTGGATGAATTTCTTCTTGACGAAATGACTAATTGGTAGACGGACGATGTACAGGTAAAACCACTGGAGATAGAGACATGAAATTCACCGCGACGCCGGGCGACGCCGGGGGGACAACTAGTTTAAAATAAATATGAGATAATACACATCTCATAATAGTAAAATGTTAATCCGTCTTTGGATCTTGGGTATTTTTTTTCTGTTCACTCAAGGACTTGTTGAAGAGCTGTGGATTTTATTTGGAGAAGATATCATGAGAATCTGTGGTGGGTGACAGCCTGTTTTCATAATTAGGTACCAAATGCAAATGACCTAATAACACTCTAAAGTCCGAAATTGGTTGGAAGTGTGCTATAGGAGTACCCATAGTAGACTTTGTTTACAAAATCCACCAACTGAGTTTTGAATATGGCTTCTGATTGGTCGTTTTACTCCCATGGTAGACTTTGTCTATAAAACCCACCAATTGAGCGCGATCCGTGGTAGATTTTGTCAAGAAATGATAATGGTGATATGGCATAAATGAAACAATTTTTTTAATGTATTATTGAGAAGATACTGTCTTATTGTTAATATTAATAATTAAAAATATCAACCAATGCAACTTAAACTTAGCGTTAGCGACATTATGGTCTATATTATAAGCCAAATCGTGTGACCGTATTTCCAAATTCATTAATTTACACTCCACACTCTTCAGAACAGTTAAATTTTGCGGCAAAACTCATTTCGGAGTTCACTTCTGGGTTCTCAGGACTGTACTCGCAGAAAATCGGGATATGAAGATTTTTTTACGCACGCAGTCGTTGCGTCTGATATTTAAAAACAACAACGCAGCTACTACCATATAATCGAACATTGGGCAAAATCCATCATCTGAGTGTTATCGATGGCGCTGATTGGTTGTTTCATACTCAATTGGTGGATTTATGGGAGTATAAGGACCAACCAGAAGCCATATTCCAAACTCAGTTGGTAGATTTTGCATATATGCCACCGGAATATCTGAAACTAAAAATAATAGATTAAAAAAGAAGCTTGTGAATTGTATTTCGTAAATTTAGATGACCTAATGTGTTTAATGTTAAATTTCATCTAAATCCGTTCAGGCGATGACAGCTCAGTGCTGGTGGCGTCCAATGCCGTGCCGAAGGTCGAGCATTCAAAAATTATACTTACAATAGAATAGATTTATTGACAGCACAACAATAGTAAAAACAGGAAATATGGAAACCCTCCTGAAGAAACCATAGCACAGTGGTCTGGTACTTTAACCACCTGGTTAACTACCACCGTGTTCTAGTTGGTCCACCGGCAGCTGCACTTGAGTGCCAGATCCCTTCTAGGCTTAATGTCCTTTGCACCTTCGGCCACATCATCACCTTTATGGTGAAAACGTTTACTTACCATATTGTATTGCTTAGTTGGTAGGACTCTAGATGAGCTAAAAAGGTAAGCGAATTTGGAATGATAAATTTATTTTCACGAGTTGAGAACCTGGCAATCTGGTGTTCTGGCTAGTTTCTAATCTGTCTCGATGTAAGCGATGACAGACAGAAATACTTCATTTCCTCTATTAGCTTATTGTCACAACAAAGTCAACAATGTTATTCTACCAAGGAACATACATCATACGAAAGTTTTAGTTAGGTGGAGCCGATGAAAGTAGAATGTTGATATATCAATGGACTCGGCTATTACCTACGCTAAATATAGTGGAGATCGACTACCGGATGAGCTTTCAGAAGAATTTGGAAAATCTGCAACATGACTCTGATAGCCGAGCGTGACAGAGATAGCATCATACGACCGATATAGCCGGCATTGACAGCGAGGGTTTTTATCGATCGATGGATCGATTAGAAATCTATTAACATCGTTCGTTAGATATGATTTGTTTAACAATAGTAGCGAAAATAGTGTATGGAGCCATGTGTGGGAGCGTGACGGGTGGTGATCGGCACGTTCGTTGTCGGATTGGAATCCTGGATTTTTGGCACCGAAAATAGTCGGGCGGGCGCGCGGCGGGACCGCGAGGGCGGGCGTCGCAGTGCGCGCCGCTCCGCCGTGTTAACAGCTCGTGAGGTGAGTGCAGCACCCGGGAGCTTGGATACCCACCGCCGGACACGAGGACCCTTCCTCACCTACCACCAGGGACCACGGGGCCCACCGGGACCCCAACCTCCAGGACAGAGTGCCCGGTGATAGTTTGTGACTCGTGACGCGTGGAGTATCCAAGCTCCAGGAACGCTACAGCGACTTATTTGGTGATTTCGTATTGTGTGACGTTAATCTGTAAAAGTTAAACTCGACAAACGGTGGAACATTGAAAGTGATATTTAGAAAAGTATGTTATTTCGGGTAGGCAAGCGCGGCGCGTGCGCTTTCGCGTTTTCCGTGTAAATGACTCGGGTTTCAGCGGCCGCGCGTCCTCGCTGAAAATAGTGTTGTGCCGCCCACGCTCCGCCAGCGGCCGACACATAGCTTCTGGCCTATTTGCGGCATACCCGAACATCAGTATTTATTTAGCGAGATGAGGAAATTCGTCTCAATTTTTATTTAGACGCAGACGTGGCCCATATATGTTGTAATTGGGGCGCGGGACAGATACATTACGCGTTCAATGATCGGTTTCTAATTTCAAGTGATGGAAGATTATCGTTTTGAATTCTACCCACACATAGTTACATCCACATTAGTGACACTATTTAAATTGCATACGTACACAATCCAAATATAATTTTAAGGTACTCGTTCATTGCATTTACTGTATAAAATACGATTAATAATTATGTAGTTTCATAATTCGATTTTTTTTGTAAGGTAACACCTTACGAAAAAAATATAGTAGAATTTATGAATTTCATTTACTTTAAATGTTTCCTTAGAAAAGACACAACTTTACATCATAAATTATTATCTACTCTTACATTAAATATAACATATGATTAAATAAAGCTTCAAAAGGTTTTGCCTACCTTCTTACCGTCCATACTTTCACACATTAATTTTCTTTTTTTTAATTAAGGAACTCGAAACTAAAATTTCAAATTCAATTCATTTTGAATTATTATTTCAAGGTCCAATTATGAATTATACAGGCGCGTATTAATTCTACTATCCTACTTTTAATATTATAAATGGGAATGTTTGTGTGTGTACTTATGTTTGTTACCACCCAGCTTCGTGACGGCTGAACAGATTTTAATGATAATTTGTATGTTACTTTTGGTCCTGGAATAGGACATATGGGACTTTTCATTCCGTGAAAGCGAGTGATGCCGCGGTCAACAACTAGTGTAACATGAATATTAGAACATTTGACAGTATAGATGTAAGATAGGAATGTTGGCACATCATCAAACGGCTTGTCGTTTGACTCCCGAGTCTCCCGACAGAGTTAACTATCACTGAATTATTTAGAGCGGAGATATTTACTGCAAACTGTTACATTTAACCGTCCTTAATGATAACTGTTACTGTCGATTAAAGAATTTACTTAAATAAACAGCTCTCTCTAGGAAAAGACTAAGTAAAGAGAGAAAATTTACATCGTGATTTAAATTCTTTAGAAGTGACATTAGGAATTAATTTCGCTTGGGATATTATTTTACCTGGATGAGTCTTTCAAGCAGATTTGATAATATTTCTTTCTAGTAATTTAGCTTTCGTGAATAATCTGTACGCAAATACACCCAATACATGAATACTACTTTTTTTAAATCTAAATTTTAAATAACTATTTTAAATTTCTGAGGAACCAAAATTGACAAGCAATATTTCCAAGTCTTTAATTACCACTACGGCAAAATAAGGCAACCAGAATATCTACCTATTTTATAGAGGTTTTTCGCAATGACCTTGAGTCGGGGGTAGTTTTTGACGCTTACAGTTCATTGGTTTCATTTAGAATCAGTGACGTAGATATTGTGCACTTGAATGACGAAAGCAGTCAAGCATCAACTGTCCCTGATCTGTGAAGGCCACTTGCACTTCTATAATTTAGTAGTTAGACAAAGCCTACTATAAGGTGGCTCATTACGTGGAAGACAAGAATACATGGTTGTAATAGCTTCTCTCTGCACTTGCATCCCCCTGGCTAAGTGACAATTGTACGAATAAGCATAAAATAATAATTTATATATTGTATAAGTATTTGGAAAAAAAGCTGCAATATTAAAAGATCTTCCACAAAAAAAAAAAAAAACCTTGCTGAGTTTCTTGCCGGAGTCTTCTCAGTTTAAGTGTATTCCGAACCGGTGGTAAATTCAACTGTATGTACCAATTTAACGTTCATAAGTGCCTACTAGGGCCTAAACTGAATAAGTGATTTTTTGATTTGATTTTGATTTTGATATTTGATACAAAACTTCAGAAAACTTACAGTTTCCAGTTACAGTTTTTCTACGTTCTCTCCGTAGTTTTGACGACCAAATCAATGTTATTAAGTTATACTATTGAATTCAACTTATAGATAGTTTAACAAAATTATTATTTTCAATAAAAGTTCCTTCTTTTATCAAAAATCTGCAAATCGATATATAAACTTCTGATGCATACAAAACAGGATCACTATTCTCACTTAAAAATTTAGACAGCTTTATAAATATTGCATTCATCAAGACAATAGACTCTTGAAATCTGCAACCCATCCTTACAGCTCCTCTAAAGGCCATCAGTTGATTCCCTAACCCAACTAGTAACAGCTGTTCTTAATTTCCCAAAACACGTTTATTTCTGTTAACAATATGTCGGTGAGTGTTGTCAGGGAGCCAGAAATACCCCCGCGTCAGAGCTGATGCTCGCGCCGCGTATTTTCGCAACTCCAGCCAGTCCAGGGAACAGATTTACTTTAACTGTCGTTTTATGGTTGCCTGGAGTTATGTATTAATGTAATTTACGATTATTTACTCATAAAAGTAGACATTTATTACTGCAGTAGTTAAATGTTATTTCGCTATTTTAAACATTCATAAAGCTTTCTCTTATCTCAACTCGGACGATATTAGATACTGTAAAAGAATATACAATATAACCCAGTATCTCGTCTGGTATCAGTACCTTATATTGGCTTTTCCATGAGTCTCATCAGCCAAGATATCAGAGAGTGATATGTACTTTCTAAGGAATCGATACTTCTAAGTATTCGGTCTCGTAGAACTAAATTCTTAAGCATGTTTACACATTCGCTAAGAAGATTAAATTACTCAATGAAAAATTAATAAACGCAATTTTACTGAATAAATTCTAAATACAAATCCCTGATACATAACACTTTAGATAAGAAAAAATAAGACGTTTAAACTGTACACATATCTTTTTTATGTAAATGAAAGGGTTGATAATTTTATTAATAAGTTTTTAATTAATCTGTTAGCTTTTGAAAGCTATAGCTAAAACCGGCTCGCATTTCATAATAAACGACTGTAACATTATGAAACGTACTAAAAACTCACAAAAACCTTCATTAAATAAAATGATATTGACATTGCAAACGGTATACCAACAAAGCCTGAAATAACCACTTATTCAGCTCAAGGGAAAGTTTGTTTTACACGGATTACAGTATTTGGGCTTCAATATTTTACATGAAAATGAAAAACCGCTCGTTATTTTTATCCCGTTCGGCGGAGATCCATTTCGCCCGCTTATTATAAACAAATAGACGCCGGACTAGTTTAGACTGTGTTCTGATTATTATTGAAATAAATTTTATGCAGGTCTTTATATTGTACACTGGACTTTATAATTGATCGAACGTGCAGAGCCTACGACAAGAAACTGATGTATGAAAAAGTACCTAATACCTATATTACATACAAATAACTAATATGTTACATACACACACAAAACATAAAACATTATATAAGCGTACGTTTTTAGTATCATGTATGTCGTAATTACCTATACTTAAATACTTTTAAAGCCTGCTGTTATGTTTATCCCTTGTGTAGAGCCCTTTTTATATAGAGAATTCTCATATTAAACAGCATTACTCTTCTATCTAAAAGACGTGTCTGATCTGGGTATTAATGCGTCATTCAGTACTATCAGATATCCTATAATACGTACTCAAAATCTATTAGATACTAGAATCAAATGTAAACTAGGTTACCTAACCTTCAATTGTAAGCACTGATACTTTGAAGTTTAGGAGTCACAAATCCAAAACTCCAGAATATTATATAAGGGGTACCAGTGAAACCCGTTGAACAAACTAAAACAAATAGGTATCTATTTCAGTTGAGGATACTCCACTAATCCCTAACTTGCTATTGAATTACTTTAGTTTAAGTAAAACTGGATTAAATAAGCTTTGTAGTTGAAGCTTTATGGTGGACTCCAGTTTTTAAAAGTGTATAACTTTTGAAGATAATTTGTGGGGTTTGATTACGTCACTTTGGCAGTGCCAATTTGGTTGGTAACTGGCAGTTATGGTAACCATACGTATTATATCAATGGGGAAAAAACCTGTGCTACGAATTCTAGTACTGAAAATACCATCCGTTTTCACCTTTGACACCACAGTATGGCACACTTTTTAGCAAACTGTGACGTGGGGAACTTCAACAGACTATATCTTCGTAATTTTTTGTTTAATTTGCAAAGGAAAATATACGTGTCTAATATTTTTTGATAATCTAACTGACGTACAAATTAGTTTTTTTTTACCCAGGATTCCTATTGCATTGAATAAAGTGTTTGACGGGCCAGTTGGCGCAGTTGGTTAAGGTTCACCTTACGCGCCGCAGGTCGTGGGGTCGATTCCCTCACAGAACATGCATTTGTGTGCATGAACATGTCTATGTCTGGGTGTAATTATATGTATATTAAGTATGTATTTACAAAGAAAAATTAGTATATTTATTATATCAGTTATCTGGTTTCCATAGTACAAGCTCTGCTTAGTTTGGGATCAGATGACCGTGTCATAACTACCAGTGAAAAATCTGTCACTGGTAGTTATGTCTTATGCAGTATTTAGGTATATTCGGTATTTTAATGCAGTCTCGTAGTAACATGCTACATCGGTGGTCGGTTTCGGAATGTAATTAGGTTGATATATAATTCAGTAACGGTTCGAACTCAATTATTATTATGCAGCTCTACATCTGGTGCTCTGGCTCTGCGCCAACAGTTTTATGCCATGGAATAAAACTGAAATTGTTTGTACTTAAATGTGTTTTTTTAAAGGGTGCTGTTGTTTGTACTGACTTACAGTTCTTTCAAATTAGTTCGTGATGCAATATTGTCTTGGAATTATTTATATTGCACATTTATATCGATAAATAAAGCCGGAGAGTTTAGTATGTTTAAATCGTTGATTACAGGAATTTCGCGTCAGATTAGAAAAAATATTTTTCGTTAGATAATCCGTTTATGAGAAGGAGGATACCTAATATCAAGCAAGTAATAAGCCAGAGTTAATGTGAGTGAAACCGGGGAGCCCATATCTAGTTAGATAGACATATGAGAATTATGTTATTTTGAATTATTATTTGTGGATAGTGTAAAAGTTATTGCAATACCTACTATATTTTTTAATTTGATATTTTATACTTATTTACAACAAACATGGTCAAAATACAATGTGGAAACCAGGCTCTTAGGGACCAGACTGGCAGCGTTTCCTCTTCGGATAGCCAAGCTAATACGTTAGCCCCCTGCCCGCTGGTCTTCGGAGGCCTCGATCATGATGACAAAGTGCGAGCAAAACGGCGAGCTTCGGACCCCCACGGTCCCATACTCTCGACCGCAAACGGCATAAAAAATATTCTAATAAATGCGTATTATTTGAATTGTCGGCTGCAGGATAAAATTATGAATATTCGCTCAGAATATGAAATCGCTCATTTATTTTATACGTTTCTATGAATTCGTTAAGACTTGGCAAAACTTTATCTCTAATTGAAATTGAGTTGATTTGAACTTAGATCTTAACTAGGGGAGAAGTTCAATTACGTAGCGTTAGAACTTTCTAATTTTCTCTCTTTGCTTTAGTAAATAGGTATAAAAATAGACCGGAGTTACGTGGTAAAGGGAAAAGTTAGTATATAAGTTAGAAGGCAGTTTTACGAATGAAAATACGAAGTAACTATTCACACATGTATTCTCAAATTACCCATAACTTATCAAAATCTTTGAGCTGTAAGGCTTCAGGAACAGGATTTAGACACCGGTAATAAAATACGTCTGCGGTTTATTTATTCGGGATGCATAACATATTTAGTATATACGTCCAATGGATGAATGGATATATACTTATTTCGACGAATAAGTCTAATAAGAAGCTTAATCTGAACACTAGTTTGTCAGTATCAAATTGTCAACGGAATAATCTTTTATTTTTACCATTAACACAAAATAAAGAATTGTACATATAGAAATGTAGTATTCCTTATTTTATACTTCCAGTGGATAAAAAAAAAATACATTAGCTTTTCGTTTGAATTGACAGAGGGTCGAGTTACCCAAGGCAAAAAGAACGTGTGGCGACTCGACCCATGGAACGTGATTAGTTTAGGTCTAGATGCTTAGGGCTCATAGGCAGTACACCTATATAATCTTAAATCTTAAAGGAGATTTTCATGAATCATGCTAAAAAAATATTTTTGTTTCAGGCCATAACTGGCGTATTTATTAGACCAAGCAGTAAAAACACAAAACCGCCAAAATGGACGCGATTAAGAAGAAGATGCAGGCGATGAAGCTGGAGAAGGACAATGCCATGGACAAGGCAGATACCTGCGAACAGCAGGCCAGGGATGCCAACCTCCGCGCCGAGAAGGTAACACTTTTATTAATTATCTATACCTGCCATGATACGGTCTATATTACCATATAGTGTAGAAGAGGCAATTTTACGAGAAGCAGTTTAAAATCGAATTTACAAGCTTGCTCTATTTTCTGTCAAAGTCGGTGATACATTGGCAGTCCCGCTGGTACTGCAAATCGCCCTAATGGGCGTCCTTATCACTCATCAGGTGGATTGTCTGCCTGCTTCTAGAAAAAAGATTATCAGGGAAAGAATAAAATCTGAAATAGGTTATTGGAAATATGTATTGTTCATACTTCTGTATCTGTCCTTGTCTCTTGTACTTTCTATACGTAACAAAATACTTTCAACCAACTAACCAAAAACATCCATCACTCCAGGTCAACGAGGAAGTCCGTGAGCTCCAGAAGAAGCTGGCCCAGGTGGAGGAGGACCTCATCCTCAACAAGAACAAACTGGAACAGGCCAACAAGGACTTGGAAGAGAAGGAAAAGCAGCTCGCTGCCACCGAGGCTGATGTTGCTGCCATGAACAGGAAGGTCCAGCAGATTGAGGAGGACCTTGAGAAGTCCGAGGAGAGGTCCGGCACTGCCCAGCAGAAGCTGCTTGAGGCCCAACAGGCTGCTGATGAGAACAACCGGTAATCTATTGTTTGGTTTTAAAATTGTCATTTAAAATTGTCATTGAGATGATCAGGGTGTAGAATAAGCTGTGAAAGCAGTTAACCACGCTGTTTTTGATGTATTATTTAAAAAATCTCTTTAATCTATAAAATGTTTGAATATAACTTGAATGCTATAAGGTATTGCAGTCGGGGACAAACCAATAACCTAAGTATGTATTTTTTTTGTAATATTTGTTTATCCTCTACCTAATAGTGAAGAACGTAGTAAAAAGTGAAGTTATGTTCTGCGATGACTTACCATGGTGAGATTGCGGTCAAACACAGGCCTATAAACAGTAAAAAAAAAAAAGAAAAAAAGGGCTCCTTGGTAGGATATCTCAAACTCAAAAAATAATTTCTAAATTGCCGGAGGTAATGAAGGCACGGCACGGCGGCGCGGCGGCGGTGCATTATCCAGTTTCTTAATGCTTGTTGACTAATATGATCCATATTCCTCTTTCCAGTATGTGCAAAGTATTGGAGAACAGGGCGCAACAAGACGAGGAGCGCATGGACCAACTCACCAACCAGCTGAAGGAAGCCCGTCTCCTCGCTGAGGACGCCGACGGCAAGTCTGACGAGGTGAATATGAAAGCTTCTTCTGTAACTCAACACAAACAAAATTTAATATTATAATTTTATCAAGGTTTTATCAAATCTAACTTTGAAATAGCAAAATGGATTTGAGATAAAACCGCATGGCGGAAGAAAGTAAAAAAAAATACCGGAAAATTATTGAATTTTTAGGAGAACAAGTCTCTACTCGAACGCAATTCTGTGATTAAGCTGATGATAAAAGCAAGGCTGATGATTATGATGATAATAAAGTTCAGTCGAAATAATTATCTTCTTGTAAATAGTAACAGCAAACAACGCAATCACTAAACTGAATCAGATAATTTATAAAATATACATTGTGGTGTCCAGGTATCACGCAAACTGGCCTTCGTTGAAGACGAACTCGAAGTCGCTGAGGACCGTGTCAAGTCTGGAGACGCCAAGATCTCAGAACTTGAGGAGGAATTAAAGGTAACCAAGGATTATATTTTTTTAAATGATTGTAACATTTGTTACTTGCGTACGGAATTAAATTACTTCAACTTTTACCGATGCGATATTGATAAGAGAGGCCTTTTGTTACTTCATACTAAATTTGTAATGATTTTATTATGAAGACTCACTATTTTAAAGCAAGTAAACTAAATACTATAATTTTACAAACCAGGTCGTAGGTAACTCCCTTAAATCACTGGAAGTATCAGAAGAGAAGGCTAACCAGCGTGTAGAAGAGTTCAAGAAGCAGCTGAAGACCCTCACTACTAAACTGAAGGAGGCCGAGGCCCGCGCCGAATACGCCGAGAAGACAGTCAAGAAACTCCAGAAGGAAGTCGACAGGCTCGAAGGTATGGCCACAGTATATCTTATACTTGAATTTAATCAGTTAAAATATAAAATAAAATTCTTGCTACTCATAAAACTGATTTGAAAATTCTGATTTTAATAAGAGATTTCAATTTTAACGATTCTAACATACATGGAGACTTTGGCTTCTCCGATAACTGCTTCTTAATCAATACTATCTCATGTTTCACTTCTCTTATCGACAAGTTCACAGGCTTGCGCGTTACTCGTATTATCAAATGACACAATTTTCCAGACGCATTATTCAGCGAGAAAGAGAAATACAAGGCGATATGCGATGACTTGGATGGCACATTCGCCGAGCTGACAGGATACTAACCAACCCTTATAGCGCTTAGTTTAAGACAATACCGTCCGTGTCATATGAACCTTAGAGTCCATTTTATGTCAACACCAATGGCTATGAACAGTTGTTTCAGTAGCCATCTCCAATTTCATTGTTTATCGCGATCAAAGTGACAATGACCATTGTTACAGAATCTTCATACATTTCTATTATTTAATGCTATCTAACTATTTCATCGATGTTTAAAGGATTATCACAGTTGTTAACAAGTCTTAGATACATCTAAAAATTGTGATAAACCTTTAAAAATATATAATTAATTCCTGCTTTTTGTGTTGTGATTAACATGTCTTTACGCTTTGCTGCTACCGTCGCGGACCAAAGCTTTCAAGGTACTGTTTGATCATAATCTCTTAATTTTCAATTTAAACACAATTATTAAAGCTATGCTTATGCTATAAATATTTCAACTTAAATTATTTATAACAAAACATTTTAATCATTCTTCAGATTTAATAACAACATCATCTTTTTAGAAATCTTCAGCCAAGACCCAATTATAAGTAATATAACTACAATCAATATTTAAATCTTTATGTTCATCATTATCACACACAATAATAAGATCCCTAGGATCAAAGTCACTTCTAGATGCATCACGCAGGGCTTGAGCCTTAGCATCATTTAGAATTCCATTATTTCCATCATAACTTGTTCCTAATGTGAATATCGTGTTTGACAGATGAGCTCGGAATCAACAAGGACAGATACAAGAGTTTGGCCGACGAGATGGACTCCACCTTCGCCGAGCTGGCCGGATACTAAACACCGCACTCCCACATACAAACATTCACACACACATTCAACACAAGACACACACACATACACGCAGCGCCGCTGCCTCACCACTACAGGTACACTACACAATACAGATGAATACGTTTGTACACGTGATGTAATATTTATTAATATTTTATGTAAATTTATTTACGATTTTCAATAAAAATTAATTTATAAGGTTTGTTGTTTCACTTTTTTTTGTTATTATCTACAAAAATTATATATACGTACGATACAATTAAGATCATACCTATGATTGGTAAATTAGTATCTCTAAGAATTAAATTTACGACTGAATGAATAGAAAAACATATAATAAGTTTGTTATTACTACTGGATCTATACCCTAATAATGCTAATGATATGTATCATTAACACAGAAGTCCAACTCAGACAAAATACGCACTCACGTATCCTTCACGACTTTATTAACTTGAATCTTTCAATTCTAGAAAATTCTAGTGGTACCGACAAATATATTACCAACTAGACACCTAGAGGGATGTTATTTACTCAAACCGGAAACACGCAAGCAAACTGTCAACTGTCAAATTGCGTATTTCCTGCGCGAGGTGGCAGCCACGGCGCAGGCGCGCGCGGGCGGTGGCACGCACGCGCCTCTACCCCTACATTCTGATCGATAGTGCAATGTAGAAAACAGCCTGTTGGCCACTCGCTTATTTTCACGTATTTATTCAAAATTGAAACTCGAAAAGGAACATTTTGTCGTGACGTTGTGTAATAATCTGCCACGGTGTCGCTCTCAAGTAGCGTGCTGCCTGGAGCCATCACAAAGAAGATGATGGAGCCCGACGATGGGATCACTCGACATCCCGTCGAATCCTGTAAGTAAAACAATAATAATTATCATTATTTGTAATTAAAGCCACAACATTCAATGCAATAGGAATATCCCTTCATGATTTTATGGTAACTTCTTTCTATTGATTGTTAAGTTTTGATTTATCAACTGATGCGCAATACTGTGACCCGTGTGGACAAAAGGGTAATAGGTGTATCTACATATTTATTAATATTTATAATCTAGATGAACTATGATATTCTTTTGATATTTGTTTAGTTAGTTTATATCACGGCATTTGTTTTTATTTATATTGTAAATTATATTTCTTACACTTACACAACTTTCCCGATTTAGTAAAAAAATATTAGGTACTAACTAAATGCATTTTTATACATAAGATTAAATAACATTAATTGCTATAATATATAATTTAATTCTTTATATCAAAATCGAATCTAAAGTAAACAAAACTAAAAATAAAAACAAAAATTGAGTGAGTGCTTGAAAGATCCAGTTTTAAAAAGTATCAAAATCCCGTTTTTAAAGCGGGATTCTGCGTAGAAACAAGCTATATTTTCAAAAATTAAAATCTGTTTCAAGACTCATCAAAATCAAATCACAATTATGAAGTACCTAATTATATGCAAAATACAACTTTTGATCAGTCTCAAATAGTAATATTAATCAATAATAATAATCAGTCTCAAATAACGTCAAAAATAGAATAAAATAAAAATGCCAGAAAGAATTAATAACTGCCTTGTGTTTCATGTGTCCACCCTCCACATATCGACACTGGTACCATTTTTCTTTACTTTGAGAATAGCTGGCTCTTTCAAAGCATCGACAGTCGGCTCTTTCAAAACATTGCGTCTCTAAAATTGTTACCTCAAAATATTGCTTTATCGCCTAAATATTATAAGAATGTTAATTGATTTGCGTAAAATAATGTCAAATATATTGACAATAATAAAATATAGTAATTTTATTATTATCTTATATATCCTTGTTAAAAAAACTTAAGTTAACGCAAAGAAACCTTTATTATGGTTTGAACTTTTTCTATCCAGGCCTTTCAGCTTCATTTGAATTCCAGGAACTGTCAAATGTCTGCTGTTAACAGTAACAGCAATCCAGTGGAGGGTACCATATAAAGAGTAAAATTAACTTATGGCAAGAATCTCCTTTCTATTTGGTAAATCGCATCGGCACTTTCATACACACTCTCCCCTACAAATGGGACATTTGTGTCCAATCACTGTCCCACGGAAGCTTGTGAGATACTGTTAGCTTTGCCACAATGAATGGCAATAGCAATTCTTTGAACAACGTATGTGCCAGTCTTCATTTCATCAGAGGTTACAACCCGATGATGAGGCCTATTGGAATAAGCGATGAGCTTCCTTAATGCCGACGCTGTCCCCGCAGGGTTAGCGCTGTAGGACATTGGATGTCGTTTCCACAGACTAAAAAAAGTATTGTTCAACAATGTCCTTTGTTAATCGATGACAGGGCATTTAACGAGAGCCCAGACTTCAGAGATAGGTAGAAGACCAGAGCACTGTTTCATGTAACTACTCTGCAACATAATTCCCGTTGAAAAGTTCAAAAGGTCCCTATTTTGAACTTTTCAAGGGGAATTATGTTTTATATATAGATACTTAGTAGTCTAATGTGTCATTTTCGGAAGAGTGAAGAGTGAGCGTTACCATTTCACATGTTTAGCTTTTATTTGCAGTAATTATGTTTACTCTAGCTAACCCCCATGGTTTCACCCGGTTGAGGTTTCATCCACGTGTGGTTTCACCCGTCTGCCGTTTTCTTTTGGTGCAGAACCCTAAATCTTTTTCAAAAATAAAAGTTGTCAAAGTTATTCATTATACCATCACCTATCTGCCAGAGTGCCGTCAGAATCGGTCCACCCGTCTTGGAGATTAGCCGGAACAAACAGACAAGTACACAGACAGACAATACAAGAAAAATATTTGGTTTAGTTAGTAAAAAGCTTTTATTTGGATATTACAAACAGACACATCAATTTTATTTATTTGTATGGATGTATAGAAGATTTATAATACAAAAATAAGTTCTTGAACAAACGACTACGATTAAAATGAACACCTACGTTAATTAAAAATAACAATCTTCTTCCACTTTATATTAAGTCAAGCACTTAAATTAGTCTACTTTAAAATCACTTTATTTCCAATTAATTACTAATCTAATTATTTTAACTGCCCTCAATTAATTAAAACCAAGTATTTATAAGTTATTATTTAGAAGCTATTTAAAGGAATCCCACACTTACTTTATCCCAGCTGTTATTTGTTCATATTCCCTGTTCTTACAAACTCAAAGTTATTTAATCAGACTGGACCCTAGATAGGTACTTGTAAGTTTGTTAAGTTTGTCATTTATTTATTTACTTATGAAATATAGATTCAGTCTACTTTGTAGTCTTTGCCGCCTCGCCGGGGCACGCAATTGTTGTCAGTGCAATTAGAATGTAAACATTATGTAATGAATCTAAGCTTGTTTTGAAAAGAGTAATTGCTGAGTTTATTGCCGGCTCTTCTCAGCAAATGCAACCTTCCGAACCGGTATTAGAGTATTAGAGTCAGACTTTTCATAAGTGCCTGCGAAAGTCTATTTGAATAAATGATTTTGAATTTTGAATTTTACGTTAAAAGCTTCGGAACCCATCCGTCGACTGTGAAGGCTTCCTTGTATTGATATTTGATAGGCATGCTCAGAACCAGAGGCATTCTTTGATATTAATAGCATCACTTATTTATATTTATAAAAAAAAATGCACTCTGGGATAATGTACTTTCCTATTAGTAAAATATTTTCTCTAATCCAAACAAACGTCTTCAAGGCCAGAGTGAATAGGCATTTTCTGGGTGCATCCTCGGCCTCGTCATAAATCCTCCTGGGGTCATTCGGAGGCCAAACGCAAGCCCATCTTATATAAAAAAAAACAAAATAACTCTACCGCTTTATTGACCGAGCGAACTCGGAGCGCGAGCGATCCGTTCCATTCCAGCTTGTACAAAGATGCTTTTGTCCAGATGTCCGGATGTTCTCCTCTACGGGTCGCATTTATCAACCAATTGTCGTGAAATTTTGTAAGTAGGTTCGGTAATTATTATGGAATTTCATCATCGAGTCGGTTTTGAAAATTTTCCATAAACTGAATCGACAAGGGAAAATTATTATCGGGACTCGCGATCACAGAGCCAATAGTTATATTAGTATAGATATACCTAAATATTTAAACAACAAAAAATGCTCTCTTTGAATTCTATTGCTCTTTCTTCATCAACCCCCGTCAGTTTCTGGTAAATGTACATACATAGGTACCGACGGGGCCAAGTCTGCTAAAATGGCATACTGACACGATACTATTGCAATTCCATTATCATTGAACCGATGTGCGCAGTCTACTAATTCATAATGATGTCATAATGAACGAAAAGAATTTTAGTACAGAAACTGTCAAAACTGACAACTAAAAGATCATTGTGGCACGATTGTAGTTTCAGTGGAAATCATCGGGAAGATATTATGGCGCCATTATGACGCTTTTTTTTTTTTTTTTTTTTTTTTTTTTTTATATTTAATAGGCTTGCGCTTGACCGCAATCCCGCCTGATGGTAAGCGAAGATGTAGTCTAGGGTGGACCGCGCGTACCCATAAGATGCCTGTTCACTCTGGCCTTGAATAGACCCATGTTATAATTGTTTGGAAACACGTTGTCTGGGAGAGCATTCCACAACTTAGCCGTGCGTATAAGGTAAGAGGAAGCGAAACGCTTGGTACGGCAAGACGGGATGTCGACGACGAAGCGGTGAAGACCCCCCCGACGCCTAGTGGTCCGATAGAAGAAAGGGGATGGAGGGACAAGATTATGGAGTTCTTTATCGCATTCTCCGTGGAACAATCTGTAGAATACCGTCAAACTTGCAACCTGACGCCGATGATCCAGGTTTTGCAGTTTCTTGCTCGTTAGGTCGCAATCACCAATTATCCTTCGAGCGCGTCTATCTAACGAGTCCAAAGTTGCTAGTTGATATTTGGCTGAGCCATCCCACAGATGAGAACAGTACTCCATGCAAGGTCGAACTTGAGCTTTGTATAAATTTAGAAGCTGTTCATTTGTGAAGTACCGTCTCACCTTGTTCAGGATACCAAGTTTTTTGGCAACAGTCTTAGCCTTTGCCTCGATGGACCGTCCGAAATTAAGGTCAGAGGATAAATTGAGACCCAAAAGATCTAGGTTTTTGGATATCGGTACAGATACATCACGAAATGCGGGAGTCAGGTTGAAGGAGCTCCTCTTGGCAGAAAAAAGACAGGCCTGTGTTTTAGAGGCATTGAACTCGACCCTATTGGCGGTTCCCCACTCGGCAACAATTTGCAGAGCCGAGTTCAACCTCGTAACCATACCCTCTCTGAGAGACTCTGTTGTGGCCCTACTAGCCCGCGGATCGGATATATAACTCTCTGTGACGGTGCTGTCATCTGCGTACCCATAGATTCCGGGTTTCAGCAAGTCGTTAATATGCAGCAAAAAAAGCGTAGCAGAGAGAACAGATCCCTGAGGAACACCAGCGTTGATCGCTTTTAGTTCCGACGAGCAGCCATCGATTACCACTCGAATAGACCGTCCATTCAGGAAATCGGAGATCCAGGCGCATAAACTAGAGGGCAGTCCATATGAGGGAAGCTTGCTGAGCAGACTATCATGCCAGACCCTGTCGAAAGCCTTCGAGATGTCCAGTGAAACTGCTAGCGCTTCACCGTGTTTCTCAATGGCCTCGCCCCAGAGGTGGGTGGCTAACACTAGGAGATCTCCTGTAGATCGATCGGGACGAAAGCCGAATTGGCGATCACTCAGGAGATCATTATTTTCCAGGTAGCCAAGAAGTTTGGCGTTCAATACACGCTCCATAATCTTGCAGAGTATGGAGGTGATTGCGATAGGTCTATAGTTCGACGGGTCTGTACGGCTACCCTTTTTGGGTATAGGTTGGACGTTTGCAAGTTTCCAGGACTTAGGGACACGTCTTGTTTTCAAAGAGAGTCTGAATAGGCGTGTGAGAATAGGAGACAACTCAGGGGCACAGGACTTCAATACTACCGCCGGGATCTCGTCGGGGCCACTGGCCTTACTCACGTCTAGTCCACGCAACACTTTGAGAACCTCTTTTTGGTGAATGCGAACATCCGACATTTTGGAGCCGCAGTGAGGAATACAAGGTGGAGATTGGCTGGTGGTGTCTAGGAAAGAGTTGCTAGCGAAAAGGTTTGCGAATAGATCAGCCTTGTCCTTTGCACTATGGGCCAGTGATCCGTCGGGCTTGGTCAGTGGAGGTAGTGACGAGCGGCAAAAATTCGCTTCAACCGATTTTGCCAGGGACCAAAAAGCCTTACTACCTGTAGGGTAAGTGGCAAGTTTGGAGCCAATTCGGCCAATATGGTTGAAACGAGCCCTTTTGAGCACTTTTTTGCATTGCTTGGCGGCTTTATTGTAGGCTTTCTTTTTGATGCCGACGTCGGAGGCGCTATTGTATTAGTAGACTACCAAAACTGTAAAATGTGTCAATTTTGACACCACTGATAGTTCATTGGAACACAATTGTAATAGCATACTTGGGTACCAGATATGTTCAACAGTTAGATAGATAGATACCGCTTTATTGTTACACCACATGAAAAAAATAAAAATATAAGAACTTAGAAAAGAAAGTGTTACAATGGGCGGCCTTATCACTAAAAGTGATCTCTACCAGGCAACCTTTGGATGGAGAGGAGTTAAAATAAACTGTAACTGTACAGATTTACTTGTAGATTGTTTTGAAGACCTAATTTTCATTTCAATATACATTATTTTTAAATGATGTGATTTCAACAGCAGTTCCGATACGAAGGACATTAACTTGCACGGTATCTCTGTCAGATAAGATAACAAATCTATAACACTAAATATAATCACGGAACATTGCTGAAACATTCACATTAGGGGTTCGACTCTGCAATTAAGAGTTTTCAATAACAATTTTGTTTATATTAAACGAAATTTCATGTAAAGAACGTTTGTTGTTGACTTACACAACATTCGAAACTTATTTTCGTGGAGCAAGTAATGAAACTTGGATGTATGATAATATTGACTTATGTATTCTGGCTTCATATTTGGAAGGTTTTCTATTACTTGTTCAAATTACATTATTAATCTTAGTGTGGGGGACATGGACGAATATGGTATCCAATGTGGCTTTATCGAGCTTTTTTATTTTATCAGAAAATATAAACCGTTCTTCACGAGTTACGAACGCAATTTGTTGTTCTTTTTTTCGTCTGTGTATGCTAGGCATATGTTTTTTATTGTTAATTATTTGAAAAAAGTAAACAGTCCAATTTTCCAAAAAATATTTAAAAAATGTAACCTTGCTGAGTTTCTTGCCGGATTCTTCTCAGTTGAAGGCCGAGTTCCGAACCAGTGGTAACTTCAGTAAATGTGATCTTCATAAGTGCCCTTCTGGGGCCTAAATTGAATAAATGGCTTTGAATTTAACTTGAATTAATATTATTATAATTGATTCATGCATGGATCAAAAAGCATATGACTCTATGAAATGAAATAATGATATTCTGAAATTATTGTATACTAGCTTTCCCTTTCGTTTTCACACACGTTCCTTAGATAATGTTCCTTGTGGATAATGTATTATTCCGGAGATTACCTCCTACATCCGAATTCCGAACATACAAACATTACCTCTTTATAGTGGCGGAAGCTATATTTTTTAAGACCACAGTCGGCTTACGAAAATAAATTCCAAAAATCACCAAAAACAAAAATAACTCGATAAAATAAATTCTGAAACTAAAATATCTTCGTCCCGGTCAACATAAAGAATATCTACATTTTCGTTCAAAGAAAACAAATCAACAAAAAGGTTTGCTTTCCACTCTTAAATAAATTAAATAACAAGTTGGTGATGCTGAGTCCCCCTCCCCTATAGTAATTGAGTAAGAGTGCATGCTCCATACCGCGACTAACTCCAGATGGACTTGGTGACCTTCTGTCTGCGGTAGGGGTCTGCTTTTAAGATAATGTAATTAGTTAAATGAGATATTCATACATATAGGGTGACTGGTAATTAGTAAACGATACTTAGACACATGATTGTACTCATGACAACAAACAACTTTCCCAATGAAACAAATAAGGATTAATAACTAAATTAAATAAAAGCTGATGTTGTATTCTTATTCTTGTTAGGTACTAAATGTTATGGGCTCATGTGCTAAGTAAATAAAAATAATGTTTCTTTGGGAAAGTTGTTTGTTATCATGAGTACAATCATGTGTCTAAGTATCGTTTACTAATTACCAGTCACCCTATAATATGTAGATTCAATTAAAAGACTTCCGAAACTCATTTCAAAATTATGTTCTAGACCGAAATTAGATACATATAAAATATAGGCACGTATTGTCTTTGAATAATCACTTCAAAAGTGGTGATAAATTTATAAACTAAACTGAAACTAAAAATTAGTTTAGTTTGTGAATTACGTGAGATGGTTGTAACCGACTTAGTATACAATAAACTCAATGGCCCTGATTCTGTTGTTTACAACTTAACTAATTTTAGTCTCAATATGTCTCTTTCTAACAAAGAACATAAGAAAAGGATGTAAGAAATGTAGTCCTGTCAAATTAGTCCAATGCTTGTTTTCAATATAAATTTAGTCGCCATCTATCGCGGTTACGTCTAAATACCCGCAAATGACGACGGCAAAGACTAATTTGATAATTTAAATATGCTATATCCTTTTTCAATAATGTTCGCAAGAAAGAGATGTGATGTGACTAAAATTAGTTAAGTGCGATTTACAACAGAATCGGCACCAATAAAACCTTAAAAAATTACATAATAAGATAATTATACTAAAAACTGTTAAACAAGACATCCGACAGAACGAAGCATACGTAACAACTAAAAAGCACAATACATAATATTCTCCATTCATTAACTCCGCAACGGATTAGTATAATAATAATACCCAGGGATCTTCTTCACATACGGCCATCAGCAGGGCTATTTTAAAACGCTCGGTTTCGATATCAGAAACGGATTCAAAAACGACCGAGGCGGGCAGGCAAAAATATTCGAATTCGGAAATTAAATTATCAATGGCTTAAATTTGCATCGGAAATTTATACTGATATGGAATCCGACGTTTTAAAATAGCCCTGCTGATGGCCGTGTGTGAAGAAGATCCCTGGGTATTATTATGCCCTGCTGATCTCAAACTAAGCTAATATGGAAACCAGATAACTAATATACTATTTGTATACAGGAGAGTCTCCTAAGACCATCTTCGCGTGGCTTCAACCTTTAAGGTTGCTGTCCTCACTAATCCGTCTTAAATGTCTACTCTGAATAGGTACAATGGATAATTAATTACACTCAGTATATTACGGAACAGTATACCACTGGATTACTGGCTAATCCCCTTTGGGAGAAGTTTGTGCTTAGGGGCAAGGGCTATACAAAATAATCAACTTAAAATAATAACTCGTAAGGTTATATCAATATTTGTCGTAGAGGCTACGGCTACGACGTAGACAACGCCTACGATCGTAGACCCTCGCTTTGTGAGAGAATAAGACTTGACTGGGTATCCATATATTTTCATGGCTTTGGTTTTACATTGATTGAATAGAGAAAGATACTAAACAATAGTATGTAGGTGATTTGTGCAGTACAATAATGCTATTGCCTTTTTTAACCGACTTCAAAAAAAGGAGGAGGTTCTCAATTCGGTTATTTTTTTATGTTTGTTACCTCATAACTCCGTCATTTATTAACCGATTTGGAAATTTCTTTTTTTATTTGAAAGGGTACACTTCCCGTTTGGTCCTATTGTCATCACATCAGGATTTGATTACTTCTTAGTGTACTTTGAAGAGTCGGTTTAAGTTTTTTGTAAAACAGTCCAATTATTGAAATTTAAATTGAAGGTTTGTATGAATTTTTTTTCTTTTTTTTTCAATTTTTTTTTAGGCATGGGTTGTCATTATTTTAACGGTCTACGTTCGTGGGCGTATCCTACGTCTCGTAGCTGAAGCATTTACGCAGAATAGCTGTTGATATCCTTTAGTTATAAGTATATTTATAGTTTTATTACGTAAGTTGTAGCTACCTTACTGTCTAAAGTAAACGAAAGCTAAACGCTACATTTCAGAATCAGATTCAGAATTTTATGTGGGTGTTGTCTGGAGCATACACGTGACTAAATCCCTTGTTTATATCATTTTTCATGCAGAGTAAACTTTTCGCCCGAAGTGACACAGATTGCGAACTGCGACGTGGTCCAGTCCTACGTATACCTCGGGACTTTAATCTCAAACAACGGCGGTTGCGTAGATGAAGTAAAACGACGCATGGCCATAACCAGAACTGCGATGGAGAAGTTGAGGAAAGTGTGGAGGAATCGCAACATTACCAAAGCCACCAAAGTCAGGCTCGTGCGAACACTTGTATTCCCCATTTTTCTTTACGGGGCAGAGACGTGGACGGTGCGCGAGTTGGAAAAGGGGAAGATAGATGCTCTAGAGATGTGGTGCTGGAGGAAGATGCTGGGGA
Source organism: Polyploca ridens (assembly GCA_951394255.1). NCBI lineage: Eukaryota > Metazoa > Arthropoda > Insecta > Lepidoptera > Drepanidae > Polyploca > Polyploca ridens. The sequence goes on along the minus strand of OX596259.1, from coordinate 4,618,919 downwards.
TATCGTGGACGGAATTTCGGACCAACGTGTCCATACTCCAGGAGCTAGGCATCACGCAGCGTTTATCGGCCGTAGTACAGTTGCGCATACTGCAGTACTTTGGGCATGTTTCTAGGCGGGATAACGACTCCATTGAACGGCTGGTCATACAAGGAAAAGTGGAGGGAACCAGATCACGCGGCAGGTCACCTATGCGCTGGTCTGACCAAGTAAAATCTGCAGTGGGAAACCGCGTATCTGACTGCACCAGACAGTCTGCCAACAGAGAGAGATGGCGGGAGATCGTGCGGAGAGCCGTGTCCGCCTCTATCACCGATGTGGACGCCTCAACGTGACCACGACCGCTCTGCCAAGAGCGAAACGACAGAGAAGAAGAAACTTTCCGCAAACAATGACGCTGACAGAAAGCGAGCTTTTAGTAACTTAGCTGTCAAACTTTGATTGAGAACCACAGAGCAAGGATTAAATACATAGATTAAGGATATTTTGATTAAATACCACAGCACTGAGTCAACAGTATTAAATGATAAGACAATATGTCATCTGTTGGTAAAACGGTGCCGCCCACTGACACGCTTGATGAAATCTCAATTTTTTTTATACAACTAAGTCTATTATCAAGCATACGGCTCGCCTGATGGTAAGCGGTTACCGTAGCCATATGGACGCTTGCAACACTCACGCGTCACCGACCTTTCCCAATGAGCTCTGGCGACCTTACTCACGCGCAGGAACACAACTTTACACAACATCAAGTTATTTGGCTGCGGTATTCTGTAAGGAGGAGGTACTTCCCCAGTCGAGCTGCTCTTTGAGCGAATAAACGCTACGCTCTACCTCTCTTGCTACACATATACTTACCTATATACAGTGTGGATGTTTTAGAAGGGTTGAAGCCAAGCCAATTATCGCCAAAATGGTTGGTAGACTATCCCAAATTTTTTGACTTATTGATATCAGCATATAATGTACATACAGAATGCTTTCGAAAAAAAATTACAGTCAGCGAGAAAACGCCCAATTTCGAGAAAAAATATTTTTTAGCTTAATCGATCCTGTCCCCGACAAGGATCAAAAGGCTCCATGAGACCAAGTTAGGTTCGGGTACTAGAAACGTCACAAATCGAAAAAAAAACTTTCCCCATACATTTTGATAGAAAATTGCATCGAAAATTAATGTGAAAAGTATTTTTTGAGACCGTAGAGTTTGGGTATTTGATATAAATTTTAACTTGATACCTTAACCCTATACGAAGTCACTCACCGTTTTTTTTAACGTTGTATTCCTGCGCGTGAGTAAGGACGCCAGAGCTCATAGGGGAGGGGGGAAAGGTCGGTAACGCGTGAGCGATGCTTCGTGTGTTGCAAGCGTCCATATGGCTACGATAACCGCTTACCAACAGGCGGGCCGTACGCTTGTGTACCGACTTAGTCATATAAAGAAAATGTGTCTGCCTTATTTCCGTACATTAGATCCCCTGACGCGGATGCCTCACTACTTGAGTACGTGACTGACTGATATTATTCACATAGCGTGTCTTTGTGGAATACTCGCTCAGGTAGATATTTATATGTTGGACCCTCGTCATGTCTTGCTTTTGAGCAAGGTTAGAGGTAACTGTGCTTACAGATATTATCTTCCTGTTTGTTAATGTATTTAACTGGTATTTAATTATGTATTGTCGAAAGGAAAGCGTTGTTTAAATGGGGTATCATATGAAAGGGCTTCATTTGAACAATACAAAAAACGTTTTAATTTTCTTTTATGACCATAAAAATACCAGACCTCTGAAGTTGCAGTACATAGATATTAAATATTACAGGATAAATAGGTCGATGTTTCTAAATAGCACAGATTTTGAAATAAACTAAAGTCCAACAAATTTTGTAATGCGGTCCGCTTTTTCTACAGTTTGGCTCAAACCAAGAAATTATACGAAGGAAGGTCAAAACCCTCGGTGCGAGAGTCAGACGACTCTTGGCCGGTTTCATTTATTATTTTATTGTATTTCTGAATAAAAAGCTAAAGATAAACAAGTTCAATCATTACATAGAATATTAGTATTGCTTTACAAGTTTCTCTAAATATTCAAACAATTAAACCATGTAGGTACAAGTATAGTACAAACATATAATAGAGACACAACAAAGGAAGATTGAGAGAAGGAAGAGAGAATGAAATAACTTAAAATATTAAATTAATGTTCTTTGTGTAGTTAATAACAGATTTTCTACCTGGACAACCTTGACATTCAACGTCAAACAAACTCCAAAGGGTTTATCATTCCATCAATCACGAGATCATATTAGAATTAAATGGAAATGGAAACTTCTGGAATGGATTTGGAATTACGGAATGGATGCGGGTGGTGCGTGCCCCTCTAGAAACCTGGCGTTGTTAACAATTAATCGATGAAAAAGTGAAGTGCTTTTGCTCGCTCAAATTAATTTTATTGTTTTTCGAGATGGAAAAGGTCGCCTTTACCAATTTAGGGATGGTCACAAATTTGCCTTTAACAATAAGCGGTAGTTTATTTTTCTGTGGTTTGTTGTTATTGGTATGTAAATCTATCCCCCTTATTTATAATAGCTTTTTAACTAAATCAGTGTAATAGTGTGCCCCGTCTCACTCTTTCGATCACCAAATGTCATCTGTTAGATAAACACTTCGGAATTATAGCTAATCAACGTTTGATAACTTTATTATGAATAAGGGGGTATATTTACCATGGGCGGTTGTAGAGGTAGTAAGACTCGCACTATAAACAAGTGCATGTCAAAAATGTCATGTCATGTGCAAAAGTTTCATGTGCTCTGGAAAATTCATCCTTTTCATAACTTGCCCCCCCCCCCTCCTTGGGCCATCGGCTGACTATCTACCTATATTTATAATAAGAGAGAGAGTGTGAACTGTAGAACCTTCGAATCTGTAAATATACAGGTGTGTTTTTGGTCGGCGACAAGCGGCCCAGGGGTGGTAGTACAAAAAATATATTTTACAAATATGGCCTTAGTTCCATTAAATACTGTAAATACAGTGAGAAATACCTTAATCAATTTGAACTAAAATTACCGTAACGCGTGATTACTAGGCTCGTGTACAGACTAGAGCTAGGCGCAAGCCGCCGTCGTCGCCCCATCCCTTTAATCCCTCGCACTCCCGTTGAGTATGACATCTACACTTTAACTTATTACATGATTTTCCAATTTTTATTTTTTTTATTTTTGTTATTATAAAAAAATAAAGTATTTTTTTTATATTTTTTTATCACCAGTATCATTTGTATTATCAACCCTGAGTAGCTCGTCGCTGACCAAACCAACGACCTGTATTATAGAATATAGGTTTATTATATACCTATAAGAAAAACTGATAGGGAGCGATGAAGAAAGAAACGAAATCTGTCTGTCTTCTTGCTTGTCTGTTTGAACACACTTATCTCTAAAACTACTGAACAGATATTTATGCGGTATATACAGGTTGATTAAATGTTGCGCTTCGGATTGGCTTAGAGCTATCATCGAATTCGAAAAAAAATGTTTTTGAATGATTATTTTGTTATATACCTACTTTACGTTAAGTTTGACACGAGCTGAGCCTCTATTCGCTTGTCGCTCGCGATATCAAGTGTGAACGTATAATTAGTCACGAATTAGCACGATGCAAATCCCTGTGTTCGTAAAAAACTAATAATTTGCGGAGCGTAGTCGAACGCTCGGTCGAGGCTCGTAAGTCCGTCCACGCTAATAGGTACGCGAATCCGAGCTCCACGTGTGCTTGGCTCGTGCTCGGTTCGCGTAAAATGAACGCACCATTAGATAAAAAAAATGTGTATACTGCACGATGCAAGCAGATAAAGGTACAATCAGCAACAGTGCTCTTTACCAAAACGTCACCAAGCCACGGTATATTAGAAACAAAAGCTTGACAAATGGTTGTATATTTATAACTTTTTTATAATCACATTAATACTAACACGTCCTTGCATTAACTCACTGACCCCATTGTTCTTTCAACACGTGTACTCTAGCAAATTAACTATCCAATCAGAAACAGAACGTGAGTAGGTATTCCTTTGTTCTGACACCTGTCAAACTTAACGTTATGTGCATAATCATATATTGTCTAAGTATATGTATAAAAAAAATATAACTTTTCAAAGACATTATTTTTTCGATTTCGATGAAAATAATGGTTTTCGCTAGTAAAAAGAGTATCAAAATTATGGACTTGTGTATATTTGTCAAATGTAGATCAGCCTATTGTGTATCCGTAATTCATGGCGCGGTAGGACGATAAGCCATTCGTGGGCCCTGGTTGGATGAATTTCATTAATGGTTTTCGTTACGATTAGCACCAAAGATACGCGGTAGAGCCCCAGTTTTGGTGCAAAAATTAAGAGTGATTGAGTATAGCGTTATTTCGCTCAAAGATCAGCTCGACTGGGGAACTCCACCTTACAGAATACCGCAGCCAAATAACTTTATGTTTTGTTCCTGCGCGTGAGTAAGGTCGTCAGAGCTCATTGGGGATGGGGGAAAGGTCGGTAACTCATGAGCGATGCTTCGTGTGTTACAAGTGTCCATATGGCTTCGTTAACCGCTTACCTTTACGCGGGCCGTATGCTTGTTTAACGGGTTAGTTAGGTATGAAAAAAGACATATGAAATAAAATAAAATACCTACATTCTTTGATTTGAACATAACGGATGTTTAAGTATTACGTAAGCGGTTAGCAGAATTTGATAAATTTTAAACCTTTTTTTGGAACAAAAAGTAGCCTTTGTCACTGTCGAACTCTCGTCAGCTGTGTAAAAAAACGTGACTATTCTTTGCTCCGTTTTCACGTGAAATTGGGACGCCAAACCACAAATAGGGATAATAGAATTCCACGCAGGCGAAGTGGCGGTAAAAGCTAGAATGGGACAGATACACAGAATCTATAGGTCCAAACCTACATCACTATGCTATGCTATACAGGTCGTTGTTTTGGTCAGCGACGAGCGACTCAGGGTCGATAATACAAATGATACTGGTACTAAAAAAAATATAAAAAGAATACTTTTTTTTTTAAATAAAAATAAAAAAATAAAATTTTTGAAAATCATGTAATAAGCTAAAGTGAAGACATAATACTCAACGGGAGTACGAGGGAGTAAAGGGGTGGGGCGATGGCGGCTTGCGCCTAGCTCTAGTCTGTGCACGTGCCTAGTAACCATACTTTGCGGTAATTTTATTTCAAATTGAATAAGGTATTTCTCAACATATTTACAGTATTTAATGGAATTAAGTCCATTTTTGGGGAATATATATTTTGTACTACCGCTCCTGGGTCGCTTGTCGCCGACCAAAACAACACCTGTAGTAAAACCACGTAAAACTGCCTACAGAGTACATCTGTATATCTGTCCCATTGACATATACCCACGTCTCACGTGCGGATTACAAAAATACTTCACCGTAAGCGCAATATCCGTAAGAATTTCAAAATAGCTTCTCCACCACCAAATTATACTCTATTTCAAAGCTAAAAATCCATTCCCGTCCGAGGCGCGGACAAGGTACATGTTACAGGTACCTCACTAAGTACTAAATAAATAATTAAATGAATTTATAGAAACAGAACGTTTGATTAAATAATAAATAGATGAAGCCATACTTGCATCGGATGTATCAACAATCTACAGAAAATAGATCTATGACGCGTTCAACTTTTACGTAACTGGAAAGTTGTCTGATAATAGCAAATGAATCACTCAGAGGTTCACGAACGTGAGCTCATTTGAAACCCGATAGTTTTACTATTGACCTACGTCTCGCAATAATTAGTTTATAGAATACTTAGTACTTATTTGGATGTATACTTAGACCTAAGTTAAAAGAATTTAATGAAAGTGTTTCATGATTTCTGAATCTGATGAAGTCTTCACCATAAATTATTTCTCTAATTACGAACATGCACCACGAGCGCTTCACATATGACACACGCTTCATCAGTGATTTTACATATAGTGGACGAAGATACAAAAAAAAATAGTATTTACATTTTAATAATACATACTTTATTGTTAAAAATTTCATTTTTAATACATGCTTTTTTTGGTGTCTGTACTTTTTGTTGACTGTACTTGCATTGTATTCCAATATACTAATGTACCTACACCAAATATCAAGTCAATCCAACCATTGGATGTGGGTGAAATTCGACGATGGGCGATGGCTGCCACACGCGTCATACTTGTAAACAGGTGCTGCTTGTGGGGGTTGGTCTGCTTAAGTTTGCCATTTATTTATTTACTTATTAAATATAGATTCAGTCTACTTTGTAGTTTTGCCGCCACGCCGGGGCACGCAATTGTTGTCAGTGCGATTAGAATGTAAATATTATGTAATGAATCTAAGCTTGTTTTGAAGTGAGTAATTGCTGAGTTTATTGCCGGCTCTTCTCAGCAAATGCAACCTTCCGAACCGGTATTAGAGTATTAGAGTCAGACTTTTCATAAGTGCCTGCGAAGGTCTATTTGAATAAATGATTTTGAATTTTGATTTTTTTGACTTGCAAGATTCAACCCGAACTAACAAATATACATACATACATTGCAAGTTAAATAAAAGCTTGTAAAAAAACTGTCCGACCGAATAACTGACGTACAGGATACATCGTACATCCAAATCTGTAATTTTAAAGTTATGGTGGAATAAAGAAACTCACTTAAGTACATACATGAACCCTGCAAACATTACAATACTTTTTGGCCAGTCGTGTAATAACTAACTTTTCATGTACCCGTTGTTGGTCAGAAATGTACCACTAACGAGATTTATAAACAAATCGCGGAGGTTAAGTGCGGGTGGTGGCGTGTCGTGGGCTAAGGGCGAGGTATCCTCGCAAGGGCAAGGGCGGCGGCACTTAACAAGTGGTTCCTGAGATTTATAGCCGAGTGCTGTCGGCGGTCGACGATTGAGAGGCTCTTTGCGATGTTGTTCCAAGTTGATTGAACAAAAAAATATCGTCATAAAGGCATCTACTTACAAAAATAATTTCTGAAATAGGTAATTTCACACAAAACGATTTGCACGAGAGATCGTCATGGAAAAAAAATACTGAATTTGAAACCAAGCTGTTGGATAAAAAAGAAGGTTCACCTGAGACATATCGAGATATACAAAATATACATATTAGAAGAAGCAATATCAATGAGAACGGCAATAAATCATTCATAATGGAAATGGATGCCTGAAATATGCAAACTCTTTGGAGAATTGAAAATAAAATTCATTTTGACGATGAAGAATTGCGAACCTCATTCGTAAAAAAATACTGGCCAGTTTGAATGATATTATTCGTCGCAATATTTTATTTAAATTTGGAAGTGATTGTCATTTCTTTGTTGTTATCAATTTTGTTCCATTGTTTTTATTATGATACATTTAGTTTCATCTTTTTAAAACCCTATAACCTGACTAAATAAAGATATTTTCACGGTATAAGCATGGCAAATTGCGAAGATCCGACGACGGTAAATGGTGTACATATGACGTGCAAACGACGTTACTCAAACAACGTGTGCTCCAAATAGCTTTTGCGTAAGAGCCTCCTATATTGTATTTTATTTCTTACACGCGACAAGAGCCTAAAGTTTTCTTGAGTATTATTAAACTTTGCGAAAAAGGATAAATATCGAAGATTATTGTATTGCGATATTTTATGCGAGACATAAAGTGAAATTAGTTGTAGGCGCAAAGCCGTAAATGTTTGAATTTTGTAGCTTACGGTGCATAGGACTTAAATAACATACTAACTGTCACACGCAGATTTACCCTCTTCCCAGGATAAATAAAGCCTGTTTCTCCATGCTATAGTCTACCTGCGTACCAAACTTCAAAATGCTATGTATGATAATATATAAAAAACGGCCAAGTACGAGTCGGACGTTCCATAAAGACGTTTCTTGTAAGGCCCCTTTAATTTATTATTTTATTCACATAACATTCTGTGAAAATTTCAACTGATCTACCTAGTACCTACGGTTCATGAGATACAGCCCACTGATAGACAGACGGACGGACAGATGGATAGCAGAGATAGAAGAGTCCCGTTGGCATCCTTTGGGTATAATAAAAACATAGTATGATATAAGTATCTATAAATGATGTAATGGTACAGTAGTACCCTATTAATATGGCTTACCGATGTACCTGCGCAGCAGATACATTTTCAAAGCGCGGGAAACGCTATTAGTCGGCAGCTGCCGCCATGTTAGCGCGTGCCGTGCGGAGGGGCGTGACTTGCGAGTGAGACGGAACTAACAGCTGCAGTGTATTATGAACCTTATAGTAGTGGTCTAAGGTTGATTGTAAGTTTTAAGCATTCTTTCGTTAATCTTCGGGGCCATACTTTCTTTTCTGTGCGAACGAAGATTCACGACCCGCCATATCAGTTGGGTAATACTACCATTAGACGCCTCTATTGTTTTTTTTAGTATTGTTTATGAATTGACGAATGATTTTTATCGTTTGTATCCATTTTGTACCTTTTAGTTGTTATGATGATGTTAATATTCATTTATGATGAAAAGAAAAGAAACGCGTACCGTCGCGCTGAATATTTATGATGGAATCGATCGTATTCGGAATCGAATAAAAGTGTAAAAACTTTATTAGATGATTGATATCTAAGTGTGTATAGTGTTAGTAGATTGGGGTCGTATTTAATGGCATGGTTTATTGGAAATCTGGTCGCGTCGCCCTTCGTGGCCGCACGGGGATTGTTTCTCTTATTGGTGTTGTGAGGGACATTTGGATTAGGGTAATACGGGGCTGGAGGGTTAGGGGAATTCTGCACTTATTTAGTTTATGAGGATGGTGGTATTTGAGAAAAGATATATTCTCCTTAGGAAAAATATACCGATTTTGTTCCCCAATCAGGCTTTAGCAGAACCTTTCGAGGTGTTTGGCAAGTATGTTACCTATTCTTTGGCATGAAGAGAAACGTAGGTTTTTCATCACGGAAAAGCAGGTAAAAACTATGTATATGGCTAATGTTAACAAAATTGAAAAGACGTTACTACAGATCTATATAGACCTACGAAGCTGTAGTAAGAAATGTAGGGGGAGCAAGCCAGATTCAAATAGGCATGGATCGATGGCGGCTGTAGAACTGCAGGAATATTTTAATATACCCATATTCCAGATTATAAACAATGCTTCTTACTGTTTAACTATCTAATACATTTAAACGAGATTCAGATGATATATATATTCTTGTATAATATATAATCTGAATCTCGGAAACGGATTCAACCATTTTCATGAAATTTAGTATGCTGAGGGTTTCGGAGGCGATAAATCGATCTAGTTAGATTTTATTTTTAGAATAGGTCGTTTTATCAGTGTTTTCAAGCAATGAAAAACTGCTACAATATCATTTGAATACGAAGGTAAATTTCACCACCGATGATACAAGGTTATAAAAGCTCAAGTGGGAAATCGGGCGGTCCCGAAACCAGAAGACCCCGGTTCGAGCCCAGATGATTATTTTTTCCCTTTTATTTCAAGTTCCTTATTTTGTGAGAAAAGCTACCAAAAAACTACGAGCAAAGCTCGGTCACCCAGGTACTTGTCACTAGTATCACCGTTTTTTTATTTACTTAATTTTCCTAACCGTTTTACTATTTGAAATACAGTTTAACAAAACTTACGAACGGATCACAATATTTAATAGGACATAGGCCAGGCTCAAACACTCACTATATAAAAAATGTATTGTCGCTTGTAACTGGGTCACCCTTCTGCCTGTGCGAGACGGGCCGCGAGCTTTTCTTTATAAACTATTTTCAATTTTCTTTTGTACCAAAACTGTATGATGTGAATAATAAAAATTGGACGAGAAAACTAGGTTCATTGTCTTCATAAATAATTCTGTTGTTTTTATGTGTGCACTGACCTGCTAACAATATTATTGAGCGTGAGATTTTTTTTTAATTTACCGATTAATTAAAATTATGGAGTTAATAGCTACTATCTTATTTATACACTAGCTGACCCCCGCGGTTTCACTCGCATACTTTTTTTGTGCGTAATCCTCATTATTTTTCTGAAATAAAAGTAGCATAAGTCATTCCTTATAAAATCAGCTATCTGCCAGCGAGAGTCCTGTCGAAATTGATCCAGCAGTTACGGAGATTATCCGGAACGAACAGACCGGCAATTTAAAATTTGTTATATTGCTAAATATAATGAGAATGTATAAAAAGCTGTTATTTTGACATTACAAACAGATAATGTTATTTTATTTATTTGTACCTGTTTTACCTTCCTAAACCAATCGTTTTTCTTTATTTTTTAACTCCTAGTTTAGAATCATATCAAGTTCAATCAGAACAAGTTCTCTAAATATTGACTAATTTCACTCACATTTTTTTTTGCGATTTCGAATTTGTTCCCATAGTAAAAGTCGTTTGTATTTATCGGGGGGCACGGCAGTGCCCCCGCCGAGTCGAGCGCGAAGCAAACACTGCCGTACCATCCTTTACTGGAACCATTTCGCCGCATTTTCAGGCCCCTATTTGAGAACCTCTGGATAAGACCAGAACATAGAAATTTTCGTCATCCAGTAAGCTATAATCACATACTTAAAATCCAAAATTTCAAGTCTGTAGGTCATTTAGTTCCGAAGTTAAGCGAAAGCAAAGTTTCGCATTTATGACACTCACTCACTCACTCACTCATGATCATCAAAATAGAACTGGTACTTCCCATAAACTTAGAGAGCTGAAATTTGGTACAGAGTTAGGGTTTAATGGCCACATAAAGGGAAAACTATAAAAACTAGGATAATCGAAGATCTGGAGTACCTGGTGACCCTGATTAGAAAACACAAGAGCCCAACCAAACTATTAGAGATCGACATAGCGCATTTACAAAAAATATTCAACATGGTGGGCCGCTTCATTTTCTACAAAAAGAAGTGAAATCCCACCAAAAACATTCTGTAAAAAACTAGCCAAGTCTCGATGTGTGACTTGGCCGTTGAAGGGTACACAAGGGTACAAAACCAGGTGCTCCATGACACCATTGCACTAATCTGTACTTGTACCCACTAACGTATAAAGAATGTTCAGCGGCCAAGTCACACAACATTAACTATAATAATAAAGAAATCGCAGTAAGGAACCTTAGACTTGGCACGACTTTGTCTAGATTTCATTACTTTTTAGAGATAAACAAGCAGCTCCATCGAGACTTGGCTAGTTTTTTACAGAATGTTTTTGGTGGGATAAGTTTTACGTGGTTTCATTTATTGTCGTATATTGTAACCAAAAAACAAAAAATTAATTTATTCAGTTTAGGCCCTAGTAAGGCACTTATGAACATTACATTGGTACATACAGTTGAATTAACAATCACACTAAGGATATTTTTCTTGTTTCATACAGCGGGCGAGTTCTGGCTGCTGGTATGCGGTGCGGGAACCCTCGTGGTCACCATCCTGGCGATACTCGCGTGCTGGCTCGCGCGCCGCAGGAACTCGCTAGCTCACAAACTTGGTGAGTTTTACTACTTTTATATTATTTATTTATTTAGCTTCGTTAGCTTACTAAAATTTTACGTGATAATAATATCATGCATTGGATCGCCTATACCTAAGCGAAAAGAGAGGCCAACTCTTAATTTATATCTGCAAACTTTAGTCACGTACTTAATAGGAGAAAAAAAAGATAACGCTTTCCTGAAGTTCTGGGGTATATCCATATTGTATGTATTGTTTTAAAAATGTTTAATCGTCGTTGAAAATGTAGGTAAATGCTTGATGGCTTATGCCCGGTTTCAATAAACAAAAACGAATTGTTTTGCTTACCAATTGTACGGGCAACCGTACATGGCGTATTTAATTTCATATAGATAATTTCTGTATGCCGCAAACACTTTGCCAAGCTTGCATTTTGGTGAAACTATTATAACAATACAATAAAATAAATCAGTGTCGCTACAGCACTCGCACGAGGTGGTTTTATTTATACTCCTGGGAGCCGCCTCCCATCATCATCATGTAGCACAACATCATCAGTGTGAGGCCATCAGCCCGCACTGAATCCATATCATCATATGTAGGATTTACGCCCCTACACCAATGGTAGGTTTTTTTATTGCCAAACTGGTCATATAGATCATTTCGTAAGCTAATTTTACCTTTGATAGCTACTTCCATATGGGAGGGTCTGCTATGCAAAGCTTTGAGGTCTTTGCTTCATTATTAGTAAAGATATAAGAGTTAATTTTAATAAATCCAAACCGATACCGGTCCGTAAATTATTGAAACCGGGCCTTAGCGCAGTGTTTTTCAATCTGTGGGTCGCAACCCGTAGTGGGGTCGCGAAACCTTAGTCGGGGGTCGCCGGCAGAAGGAAAAAGGCAAGGTAGACTTCGCGCAAGCGGGCGTCCAACTTACCTCTTACTTAGTTGCAAACCTCTCGCGGCTTCTTGCAGACTAATAAGTTAAGGTATCAAAATAAAGAAAATCATTATGGTAGTCTTTTAATTTATAAATTCTTTGTCTGTCTAACAAGGGGGTCGCCAGAATTTTTCAACCTGTAAGGGGGTCGCGAAATCAATAAGATTGAAAAACACTGGCTTAGCGAATTCTTCATTAAATAATTTTCAAGAACATTTTGTTCGGTCTCTTCATTCCCCACAAGTGTATTCAGATACATACCACAATCTAACAATACTACCGGGAAGGCTATGTAAATGGATAACTGGTGTACTCAGGAGGCAAGCGCGGCCCAGATAAAGCGCTGGTATTCCAGCCGCCGCGGCGCGCGACCGCGGTGCGCTCCCCCGGCTCGGCCACGCACTACCTGCGCAAGTCGCCCTCGCCGACTGCGCCCGCGCCCGCGCCGCCACCCGCTGCCGCCACCTCACCGCCGCAGCCGCACCCACCACCGCAAAACCCGGTAAGTTACCCATACGCAATAATAGCTAAAAAGTAGCATCAAAATGGGCGCGGACAGGGAACTCGCATAAGGCTGCGTGTCCACCAGAGATGTGTAGCGAGGGATATGTTTAGCTGAAAATAGAATAGCTTCATTTTCAGGTTAAAAATCTAATGTCAGCCTAACTAAATCAATCTTGTGAAATTTATGGTAGGTACACAAAAAGTTACACGCTTGGTTAGGGACTTGCGATGTATACAGTGTGTAACGGAAAGGTCATATACATATAAAGTGCACGACTTCTTTGGATGATAATAAACCATACTATATTTTTTTTTAAATCCTATGTCTAACTGTTAGGAAGATGAGAAATTCCAATCCAATGATACCAAGAAACCAAAAATTTCAAATTGAAATTAAACACATCACTAGCACAAATCAGCTGGTCGGTGTTATTGACCTATTCAAACGTGAAAACAAACTTCTTACTCCTGGTATTTTTGGATATTTTTTTAATGGGTTCCGGATTTTTATTTTATTTTTAATAAGTTCTTACTTTCTCTTACAAAAGCGACCATTATGTTTGTGAACAAGTTAAAATACAAATATTGTAGCGAATTAGTAGGGACTACGGAATAAAAGGTACCTCCTTAGATAAAACACCTAACACGTTAACGTGCCTACGTAAAATAATAAACATAACGTAGTATGTAATGTAAATGAGTAAACGCACTATTATCCACAGTAATCTTCTACCACACAATTTCTCAAATAAGTATCTAATCTTTTATTGGTTGCCATTGGCAATACATACTGTACCAGAAATTAATTGCTTAGATAACTAGGTAAATAGGTAGGTACTGCGAAAGTAAATTATGGAACTTAGAACAGAAAAAGGATTTTGTAACACAAATTTATGTTCAAATGAACCCTGAATATCTTTCCTACGCAACTTATGTGTGTCCTGGTACAAAAATAATGCTAAAGGGTTCCGTTTTTAGTTTAAATTTGATTTAAGAAAGCTAGGATTGTTGAACATAACGGAGTACTTAGCTCACGACTACGCGACTTTCCATGAACGTGTAAATGTAGGTGCCTATTAATTGTGTACATACTACCCGTGCGCGATACGTTGTGATCTGAGGGGGGGGTGAGACGTCACAGTCGTGTTGTAGTACAAAACGGGCGCCATCGGGGAAGTACATAGTACAAAGTAATTTTATTTTTTTATTTTTATTTTCTTTCCTTCTGAATCTTGAATTTTTGATACCCATAGTATCAGAATTTAATTGTTTTGGTAAAGATTGGAATTAGAAATTATTTAATACACAAAAAAGACGTTTTGTAGGTAAGTTTTGCGAAAGTTGTACCGTATGTATGGAACAGAACCGAAAAAGGATTTTATAACATAAATTTATATCAAAATGAACCCTGAATGACTTTCCTATGCAACTTATGTATCTCCTGGTACCAATAATTTCAGTGGGTTCCGCTTTTAATTTAAATATGATATCACATGATATGTTGATATGTTGTATTATGAATATGTTGGTACTAGTTGGTAGCTTTTGCCATGTATTTTTTATAAGTTGGTAGGTAGTAGCTTTTTAACTACAGGGGTATCACTCGCGCGTTGCCGACCCTGCAAAAATCTCTTTACAGCCTTTTTGAAGAACCCCATGCTGTACTCACTTGGGAAAACTACGGGCGGGGAATGCACACTAGCCTGAGCGTGCGTCCGTGGTAGGAAGCTCCGTTGAAACCGCACACTACCAACAGTACGAAACCATTTCGGTTCCAATGTATGAGCACTTACTTGTACTATTATTTGGTATGAAGGAGAATGGACGTCGCGTCGCTGCCGGCGCCGGCGCCGTGTCGATGGCGAGAGTTGCGGTGGTAAGGCTTTTATAAGGTATGTAGCTGTGGGCATCAGGTCAAACAATTCTTCCGAACACTGTCCTGTTCGTTGTAAAAGGTGGTATAAGAAGACACATTAAGTAGGCAAAAGTCTCTCCTTAATATTCCGCTAATCAAATTATAATAATAATAAATAATAATAAAGTTTATTAATTTTAATTAAGGAAATAATTATTATAAGTACTAGGACCTCATGAGCAACGAGAGTTTTACGAATAGAGTTTGCGCACAATAATAACAAAATTACTGAATTAACCCTAATTTCGATGATGCATACATACAATACAACGATAGGGTAAATAGGCCAGTTGCAGTTACGAAGGTGGAGATAACTTACTCCTGGTACAACTTTCGATTTTGATCAATAAATAAATCCTACCAAAAACATTTTCACGTAAAATGTTTCCAAGACGAGACCATATCAGTGAGTCTGTGACGAAATCGGGTTTTTTTAGATAACAATAAAACTATGCAATTGAAACTTTATCACCCTTACAAAACATGGTTTAAAGCAAAACCAAGCAAAATGGCTCGTCTTAGCGTGGGGCGGGGGCACTTGACCGTGCCCCCGATTGAATCGAACCTCAACTTATGTGATTATTCCGTACTTACAAATTAATACAACGACGGACGGACGGACTTATGTAGGTACCCCCAGCACAGTCAACAACAAGTGATCTAATCGGTATCGTTTGTCAACTCAGCTGATCAGCTCATGGGTTTTACTTAACTAGTATCCTGACCTAGCTCTTCTTCAATCTGCGCCCTAGTGTGCGTCGATGTACCTATTAAATTCAGAGTTTTCATTAAATTATTATTAATAGGTAGTACCTACTCAGCCACGACCTGAAGAAGGTAGCTGGGTTGACTAGATGTGGTAAGTATCGAGTGATGTCCATCCAGCAGTGGCCGAGTTAGTTGATAAGAAAAATGATTGAATAATACGAAATTGGCCTAGCTACCCTAGTACCAGGAGGGAAGAAATTTTTAGGGTCATTTTTGATTCACAGAAGTCGTCAGTCGTACGTAGGCTATCCTCGAGTTTGTTGTGCTTTGTGTCGCTCTCTCCATCCGCTTTGATTTCGTTACGTAAAATGTCGTTCAGTAATAGCGAATATTAGGAAATGATGTTGTGTGTCGGGGCCGAGGATGGCAATGTGCGCGCTGCCCGAGAGTTGTGTCACAGAGGATTGTATTATAAATCTGTGGTTGTGTTGTGTTACAAATAAAGTATTTTGATTTGATTTGGTTGTATCGTCAAAGATTTATCGAAGGCAGACCAGATGCTGATCGCTGCTGATCGGCAGCTGCCTTCGGTTGCCAGTTTCCATCGGATGATACATCGTCTGCACCAAACCGGTTCCTTCCACGCACCTACTTCTACTACACCTACTTCTCAATGGATCGGGCGCGGTAGTAGGAACGTGGCTTGGCCTCCGCGATCCCCAGACCTAACTCCTTTAGACTTTTTTTTATGGGGTTACATTAAAAATGTGGTGTACGCAGTGCAGTGCGATACAGTGCATGAAATGAGAGTCCGGATCGAAGCCGCCTTTAGGACAATTACCCCAGAAATGCTGCGGAATGTTCAGATGTCCATGAACAAGCGAGTGGCCTTGTGCATACAATACCAAGGCCACCACATCGAACCCTATCTTTAAAAATGTAAGTTAATTTACAAGATTAAGCATGGCTTTAGATTTTACAGTTTACTAGGTAGGATTAAGGAATAAAATAAAAATAGCTAAGTAGCTAGGGTACCTATCTAAACCGATTTTTTACATAATTTTTAATTCTGGCTCGATATTTACGTTTAATTAAATTATAACGCATTATTACTTAATACACTAAACTACTCAATACTACCTAAAGTAATGGTTAACAATTATTTGGCTAAAGCATGGGGCTAAAGTATGTTAAGATGACACGTGCTCGTCATGTCGGTGCTAACTACCGCTTATCGGCTCGTTTGATCCCTGTTAGTTCGCGCCGTCAAAGAGAAGCCGCGGCGGCACGAGGCGGCGACGGCACATCTTGTACTAGGCGCACAGATCACGAAAGAGATTTTAATAATATTATTTGCAAGGATAATAACCCTCGTAGTGCAGTGACACTTTGGTATGATTTGAATTCAATAAACTTATGGAACCAAAATTTTGGTATGAATTCTTTGAGTAATTTATTTTGCTCTGCTGAAAGCTGAAACTTTTTATAGAGACTCTATATCTGATGTAGTTTTCACCCCTTTCGGATGTATATGACCTTTCCGTTACACCCTGTATATTTAGATTTATGTCTGTATCCCCGCGTTACTTTCTACCCCTGATCTGACCCAGTGGTTTCCCACAGCCATCGGGAGGCAACAGCCCCCACACGCCGACGGCGCCCAACGAGCCAGCGCCCCTCAGCAAGGAGCTCGCTGACGCCAACGCTACTGAGAAGACCAAGACTGCCGAGCCCGAGACTAATGATGGGAAACTCGGAGACTTGCACTTTAAATTGCGGTGAATTCTGATTTTTTTATATTACAGGGTTAATATGACTTAAGTGATTTATGACGTGAAATACTTGTAGCGACGCTTCTTCCCGAGTGTAGCGTAGTGCGGGGTTGTGTGTTCTTGCCCTAAACATTGAGCTATTATTACTACGTATAGAGAAGCTATCATAAGCAAGGTTATGTCCCATTTTTTTAGCATCAACTAAAGCTCTCTTTAGCGCTGAAACAATAATTAGTCTGCTAAGCAGACAGTAGAAATACTTAGCGTTATCAGAACGCTTTTAGGAGTATTTTTTCGCAAACACCGTAATTTTCACGGCGCTTACGCGTTTCGTTCATCGTTCACCAACAAAAACTGTGGCCGGATGGCTTCACTTGAACGGAACATAGTTGTGATATGTGGCGTCTTCTCTATACGTAGTAATAATAGCTCAATGACCCTAAAATGCCTTTTCCATATTATTACGTCTTGCAAAGCTGATTTTCGTAACTTTTAGCGGTTATCCTCAGTTTTCCAAGTCCAGTTCATCACAATTTTTATTAAATGTCATGCTAAGATGCGTTATGTAAGGAATTTGTGAAGAGAGAATGAATATCGAAAAATCGATTTGCCGACGATATAGTCATAATGGCGGAATCGCTGGAAGCTTTGAACATCATGCTCAATGACCTCAACAGAGTTTCTCAACAGGTAGGCCTCAAAATGAATATGGACAAGACAAAAATTATGTCTAATGTTCATATTCCGCCAATGCCGGTAATTGTTGGGAGCACTGTCCTCGAAGTTGTAGACGAGTATGTTTACCTAGGACAAATTGTCCAACTAGGTAGGTCCAACTTTGACAAAGAGGTCAATCGAAGAATCCAACTCGGCTGGGCAGCGTTCGGGAAGCTACGGCATATCTTCACGTCCAAAATACCTCAGAGTCTGAAGACAAAGGTCTTCAATCAGTGCGTGTTACCAGTGATGACATACGGGACAGAGACGTGGTCTTTCACTGCTGGCCGTATAAATAAACTCAGAGTCACTCAGCGAGCTATGGAACGAGCTATGCTCGGAATATCTCTACGTGACAGGGTCCGAAATGAGGACATTCGTAGTAGAACGAAAACGACCGACATAGCTCGTAGAGTTAGTAAGCTGAAGTGGCAATGGGCAGGCCACATCGCTCGAAGAGCTGATAACCGCTGGGGAAGAAAGGTTCTCGAGTGGCGACCACGTACTGGAAAGCGCCGAGCGGGACGACCTCCCACCAGGTGGAGCGACGACCTGGTCAGAGTCGCTGGGCGCCGCTGGATGCAAGCGGCCCAGAACCGTTCGAAGTGGAAATCAATGGGGGAGGCCTATGTTCAGCAGTGGACATCGAATGGGCTGATATGATGATGGTGATGATGATGAATGAATATAATTGCTCCTTGCTCACTCAAACTTTTTTATTCGAATAAAAAGGAACTTGTTGACTAACACGATAAAGTTTAAATTACCATTATTATGCAACTGTGTTAAAAATAAGCTACAATGAAAAACTAGCGTGACGCACGGAACCCAACCAACACCCAGCAGTGGCAATGAATACCAATCACTTAAGACTCTAAGTAAATGCAGTAACGTCCCCGCATCATATTACCATTCATCGACGAATTACGTAGGAACCAGCTGTGAAATCAATAACCACCCACGTTCACAGACCTTTGTCCTGTGTGCCAGTAAGTCCCTCATATATAGTCTTCTGGCAATCTAGAATACCTACATGCTTTCCTTTGTGGAGAAATGTTTGGCTTTTGCACGTACGTAGATAGGTAAGTACCTATAATTTATGTAAGTTAGTAGACTTACGTTTTATGTTTACAATGACGTTTTACGTATAGACTCACATTAATGCATAACAAACCAGTGATATACTAATGGTTACATAACAGTACTTCGCACGAAATTAAACGTTTTTTAATCGACTTCAAATAAAGCTGGAGATTATTTTGATCTCACAGTTGCAGTATAATTTGAACTGTCTATAAACACAGGAAGGCATTTATTTCTGCAAGAACGCGCAGCCAACGCATCTACACTATACATATCTTAGTATAATAAAATTGATTATGAAAAGAGGAAAATGATTTGTTTTGGACTTGAATAACACTCCGTTGTATGTACCAACAACTACAGCTGTGTCAGGTCCAAAAAGAAAATGCACCTTTTTTGTCGAATTATATATTGGCCATTGTCCAAGGAACTGCCAACTTACACACCATTACAATAAAACATAAAGAGACATCCTACCTACATGTATAAATCAACCAACTTCACTTCATACAACGCAATTTAACGTAAAAGTACCTATTATAGTCACCATGGACGAATAGATTTAGCCTCATATTTATCAACCAACTTCATGAGATTTTCAAACAATATCTACACACAAGGCAATATTTTCAGTCAGGTTCGGATATATTTTTTTACTATTTTCGACTACCTCTTCTCCAAAACCATTGAAACACTTGGAATGTTTTTTTGAAAAGTTTAATCCTTTTATTTGAATGTGAAAGGGGGGCCAACTTTGGTTCAAACGACCGACGACGGGGTTGTCGTGTTTACCGATAAAAGAGTTGGGAACTGAACGGGTGCCAAGTTCCATAGCAGTTCCTTGAATCATAGCTACATTCCTCAATTGGTTTAAAGAAAATTTGTTGCGTTCTTTGGTAGAATTTATAACTTGGCTTTTTCTATATCTAAAATTGTTTGTAGTTTAAAATTGAACAACTCGCAAGTATTAAATAACGGAATTTATTGACTGTTAAAACTTGCCAAGTTTAATCGAATATCAAATAACATAATACCATTTAATTGTCGGTCGGTTCAATACGCTCCTTGTTCCTGTTCCTATATACTTATTACATAGTTGAAATGTATGTTTGGTTATTTACACTTCTACCTGATTTCACAATTTCGTAGTTTTGCAAATGCAACATTTAAATTGCGAGTAGGTATACTTATTGCAAATTCTATCGGGCTATCGTTGCTAAAAAAATAGGTTATTACCGATTCTCGGATTTACGGATAGAGAGTGCAATCCGGATAATCCGAACATCCACTCATATTGAACAGGCAGCAAAATCTGGATTACAAAATCAATGTCGGATTGAGTGAACATTTTTGTTAGATTGCATGCTTATTGCCAATAAGCATGCAATCCAATAAGTTATTGGTAACACAGTAATGTCACGTTATTGTATTTTGTTTTTCAAGTGTATAACATTTTTTTTGCTTTTGCTTATATTTTGCTTAATCAACTAGGGTTATCGGGGGGCACGGCAGTGCCCCCGCCGAGTCGAGCGCGAAGCAAACACTGCCGTACCATCCTTTACTGGAACCATTTCGCCGCATTTTAAGGCCCCTATTTGAGAACCTCTGGATAAATAACTCTCTGAACCTCATGGAACACCTGGTTTTGTGCCCTTGTGTTCCCTTCAACGGCCAAGTCACACAACATTAACTATAATAATAAAGAAATCGCAGTAAGGAACCTTAGACTTGGCACGACTTTGTCTAGATTTCATTACTTTTTAGAGATAAACAAGCAGCTCCATCGAGACTTGGCTAGTTTTTTACAGAATGTTTTTGATGGGATTCATTATACCAATAAATAAATCTAAGAACACCATAGTACATATATAGGGTGTAACGGAAAGAGTATATACATCCGAAGGGGGTGAAGACTAGATTAGGTACAGACTCTATATAAAAAGTTTCCGCTCAAAATAAATTACTCAAAAATTCAAAACCAATTTTTGGATTCAAGTTTATTGAATTAAAATCATAACCAACAATGCACTGGTCAATGAGGGTCATTATCATTTTGCGTCCCTTGCTAATATTAATATAAACTTTTATCTTCCGCGATCTGTGCGCTTAGTACCAAAAAATTGGATTACTGTAATGTGTATACACTATACACTTTCCGTTACACCGTGTATATATAGGTATATATATATATATATATCAATGAAGAACACCACCCCAATATCCTTATAACTTATATAAAAGGTCATTGTTATTCGTTGTTTACATAAAGCTCTCCCCTTACAAAGTTCTTTTCATAATTAGACGAGCATGTAATGAGTTTCATAAACAACGTTTATAAACTTGAGTTCCGACGGTGGCGGGCGGGGGGGGGGGGAGGCTGTTGGAGTGCTTGGGTAGTCTATTATCATCCCACCAAAAACATTTTCATGATGTTGCCAAGACGAGACCATATGGTTCGCACTGTCAAAAAGTTATCAGATCTCATGTAGATCCAAGCTTATAACTCTACAAGCCCTATCTTCAAAAACTCTACACCTTAGTCAAAATATGTGGCTTGGCCGTTTTTGCAGTTAAGGCTTGTAGAGTTTGAGCGTGTAGAGTTATATAAGCTTGGCTCTACATGAGATATGATAACTTTTTTCTAATAACAGATTATCAGAACAACACCATGAATCGTTATTTAAAGTCTTCACACACTTCCTGAAAAACCTACAACAGCTATGCTATTCTGTAAAAGGTAAATCATCTCGAAAGTCATCTCGCAACTCACCTCGCAACTCACACTCACTTCGAATGTCATCTCGCTTGTTATTGTTTTGGTATTCTCAAGATAATATCAAGGCCAAGTGAAGTGAAGTGAGTTTCAAGATTCAGCCTATTGGAAAACGTCAAAATACTCACCTGTCGTAGTTCTTCTCACTTCCGTCATCACTCGGTGGCGCTAGTGTCGAACTCACTCATTTTAAGAATATGAAACTCTAATCTCATCGCGGATTCAGAAGTGATATTGCAAATGAACTTTATAGAATAGCACTACAGTATCGTACAGAGCACCACACTATTATTCTTCCGAGATCTCTCAATACAAACACGACCGATCAGCAAAATGTTGTATCAGCTAGCACAGAGTGTATCGATCCAATTATACACTTTATTAGATTGTTGCGGAATTACGAAACTTATCAATTCAGACGCTTCACGTCTAATCTTTTTGTATCACGTTTGTCTACCAACACCATGTCTTTGCTTTATTATTTATTCATAAAACATGTTTTTCATCCACAGTCATGGCTGACTAGACCTTTTTGTCTCTCTGCATTTCTTTCTAATTTTGGTTCTTTTGTTTTATTATGTTAGATACAAATAAACGTTATTTTATTTATTTATAATTTTTTCTTTACAAATGCTACGTTAGAAATAGTAAAAAAAAACATGTACTTCGTGAATGTACTTCGGGCGGCTTTTTCGCGATTTTGGTGACACTGGCACTATTGTCTGAATTCAGCTGTATATGTTAGACTTCTTTGTCTTTGAAACACCTTTCACATGAAATTTTATGGACAGGCAATAATACGCGTTATTCCAATCGATCAGCGTTAAAAATAGACTGTAGCGATGATGACCTATATACTTGTTTAACAATATCTCTCACTATAAAGATGAACCTCCTGGCGAAAATCAACACTTCCAATAAATGAATTTATAATGACAGGATGTCCCTTTCTATATCCATCCCTCTTCACCCTGCTTTAATGTAAAACCCTAATTGCATTTTCCTGATGGCCGTCGTATTTAATTTGCAATTTTATGTTAGTATTAGAATAAATTGTTACTGACGTGAGCATGTTGTATGACAGTCGCTTATTATGATTATTTTTTATTACAAGCTTTTATTTAGCTTCAACTGTCCCTGTGTCTTTCTGTCTGTTTGTATGTAATCAAATCTTGCGTGTTGTTTACCCACTTCCCGATTTCGATTGAGGGGAAATTTTTCATGCATGTTTAAATCGGATAACAATGTAAAATTATTATGACAAGGACCGCATCTGGTAATGTAGCCGGTGGCAATGGGAACTCTGTAATAAAACGACGTTACCACACATATCAGTGATTCCCAAAGTAGTCCATAGGAACCGCCAGGGGGTCCACGAGAGACTCAACGGGGGTCTACGTTAGGTTGATCTAATCTTCAAATGTTTTGATGTGTTTTGGGAATATGGTAGAAATGTAGCAGCAGGGGGTACACCGAATCCAGAAAATTTAAAAATTGGTCTACGACAAATAAGTTTGGGAAGCTCTGACATAGAGTATGGACTCGTTTGATTCGTCGTGACAAGGACTCCGATTTCTGATAGCCTATTCTGATGACACTATTATAAAAAAAAATAACTTGTATTACTTTAGTAAGGACTGCTATTGATCCGCAGATACCGCAGGCGCATGCCGACCGTCCAAGCGTGTCCTTGTGCTTTACTTTGCGCCTTGAATTTAATCACGCCAGTCGTGTCGTGTCGATAAACATACACTACCATCATCAACTGTAAAAACTCTACAAGGGTAGTCGAAAGAGATGGAGAGAGAGATAGGAGAAAATGCCAAGCTCAGTTGGAATCGATCGGAAAAATGGCATATCTAAATCTGTGGTTTGATTACAACTCAGTGTGGTGAGGTGATGAAACCCAAAAATTCTGAGTAAACAGTATTAAAACAATTCTGTGTTTTATAAAGACTTTAAATATATTTGTTGATGGATTTAGTATAATGAAAACAAAGACAAGTACTTAGTAAACCTTTTAAATTTAATTGCAAAATACTTAATTTGTTTACAGATTTAGCTTAATTTAATGTTAGTGAAAGTACACGTCATTCAGCCTAAGCCTTTTTAACTACGTTTTTATAAAATAAGAGCGTCTGGCTCAGGTTATAAAGTCTGATTAAATAGGGTTGTCAATTAATTGTGTAGCCTTTCTGTCACCTAAATATTAATGATATTAGGTAACGAAATAAATCAAATCTGCTGTTAATCTCCACTTTTGACAATCATTTGACCTCAGCCTTGTACATTTTAGCTTAGGGTCGGTTCTGACTAACCAAACGGAAAATGCTCGAATATTTACCACATTTAAGCAGTTTGCTCGCTGGGTTGCGCGTCGATGACTAGGTCATCATCATCATCAGCCTATAATGTCCCACTGCTGAGCACAGGCCTCCTTTCACAAATGAAGGCGAAAGGGAATGGGCAATACTCCACCACGCGTGCCCACTGCGGATCGGTGGAGGTAGGCTAGTGGTCAACCTACTGCTGGAATTTTTCAAGCCGCCTAGGAGGCATCCAACTAGTTTAACGACTATCACAATTAAGTGATAACCGGGACCAACGGCTTTACGTGCCTTCCGAAGCACGGAAACGCTCGATTTGAAATACCACTAGGCGGTCACCCATCCAGGTACCGACCACGACAGACGTAGCTTAACTTTGCCGATCGATTAAGAACGGCTAATCATGCTACAACACGAGCGCTTCGATGACTAGGTACCTACATAAAAAAACAGGGTCTTCAAGTGATTAAGTAATAATCGTCATTATGCCATTTACATAGAGTTGACACTAGGAATACGCCGGTCTTTTCCATAATATTTACATGCGTACACACATACATATTTTTTAGTTTGATGTACCTAACCTATGTCGCACACAGTACAGTTTAACTGTGTGTATAAAATTTATATTTTTACTACGTTTAAGACAACAATGGAGTACAGCATGGGGTTCTTCAAAAAGGGCGTGAAGAGATTTCTTCAGGGTCGGCAACGCGCGAGTGATGCCCCTGGTGTTGCAAGCGTCCATAGGCTACGGTAACTGCTTACCATCAGGCGGGCCGTATGCTTGTTTGCCACCTTAGTGGTATAAAAAAAAAAAAAAACAATTGACAACAAACGTTTTTTTTTCTATTTCACTATCTCGTTTGGTTAGGCCATCAAAATGTGAAGACAACCCTAACATTTTGATGTCGCGACATTGAGCGGCCGCTATAAACCTATAGGTTTATCACTCGAGCTTGTGACTTATTGACGAGAAGGTCTCCGCTCCGCATGTGACACAACACCAGCAAATTGGGTCATTCCAATTAGTTTTATGTGTCCACACGCAAATAAATAAATTCTCAAAGGAAAGTCTGTACATTTTAAAAAAGGTTGGAAATAAAATTAGGCTTTTTACAACGCATTTGAGCAATTCCTTACAGTATTACCCAACTGATAAGGCGCGTCGTGAATGTTCGTTCGCACAGTAAAGAAAGTATAGCCCCGAAGATTAACGAAAGAATGCTTAAAACTTACAATCAACCTTAGATCACTGCTATAAGGTTACACTGTAGCTGTTAGTTCCGTCTCACTCGCAAGTCACGCCCCTCCGCACGGCGCGCGCCATAGCGCGCGCTAACATGGCGACAGCTGCCGACCAATAGCGGTTACCCGCGCTTTGAAAATGTACAAAAAGTATCTTCTGCGCAGGTACATCGGTAAGCCATATCAGTTGGGTACTACCAAGGCACTACAGTACCAAATTTTTCCATTCTGGACTTATTTCATTTTTACTGAAAAACTGCTATAATACCAAATCCTTAAAATCTTTTTCGTAAGACCGGAAGGCATAATTGCTATCTGCAAGCCATACAATTTAGATTTTATGGAAAATTACATTTATTATTAAGTATTTGTGGATATATGTGGCTCAGCAACTGTATAATACATATCAGTATTTATGGATCAAATAAAAGAAGCATTAACTCAAGGTGCCCTAAGGAGTCACGTTATAACGTATTTTTATGAAATGTCTCGACTCGAGTACTTGAAGCACCCTCCTTTATACGTGGCGTCCTCCCCCTTTGACCCCGCTACCTACAATATCCTATAGCTAACAAATATTATGACTTTCAATACCCTATCTCGAAACCTACATAGAGATAATAATAATAGAGATCTGTGGTGTTTCATTATTGTGTCACATTACATAGAATTTAATCTGTAGAATGTTTGTATTATGAGGGAGCTATCTGACATGTGTCTCCATATTTATGACACTTGCGATGATAACTCAGTGGTACGAACGAATGCCGTGGCCACAAGCCGTAGCGAAGGTCGTAGGTTCGAATCCTGAATCAGCTTGAGCTTACGATGAAGGAAAACATCATAGTACCAGTATATTATTAACTTTGTGGTACAGTAGTACCTACCCAACTGATATGACTTACCGATGTACCTGCGCAGAAGATACTTTTTGTTCATTTTCAAAGCGAGGGTAACCGCAATTGTTCGGCAGCTGCCGCCATGTTAGCGCGCGCCGTGCGTAGGAGCGTGACTTGCGAGTGAGACGGAACTAACATCTGCAGTGTATTATGAACCTTATAGCACCTTATAGTAGTGATCTAAGGTTGATTGTAAGCATTATTTCGTTAATTTTCGGTGCCATTTTTTCTTTTCTGTGCGAACGAAGATTCACGACGCGCCTTATCAGTTGGGTACCTACTACTGTAGTACCAAACCGAGGATGTTCAGGCGTCCAAATTGAGAGCTTCCTTCTTGACTTTGTGTATACTTACCACCTTCAGCTGCATTATGCCTTTCCATGGTGAGATTGTGGTCAAGCAATTTATTTGGTAAAAAAAAACCCAAGCTTTTGCGCTATATTGCCGAGTCTACGTAGCTAGCAAGTTTTACCAAGAAATTAAGTCAATAATCTCATTAGATAGTGTAATTTAAATTTCTAACGATTTACGACCTTAATTTTGTTTTAGCCGTCTCGCATGAATTTGTTGGATAAAATGTTGCCTACCTATACATAAAATACGACCTCCTACAAGTTGGGTATCCAGACACTCAGCCTACTTAACTATTTTATGTAGTTAGGTAGTTATACAAGTTTGTATACATGAGCCATCGATGGATACATTGATTATTGCTTTAGTTCACGACGGGTGATGTGTTTGCGTTATACCTACATGTGATTTAACTTGGTAACTAGATATAATAAATGTACCTATTTTGGTGTGAACTAGTTTATGGACTTTGATTTTGAATTCACGCGAAAGCTTATGGTAGATATCTTGTTATAATCTATCGTCATAAGAGGTCATCTATGTTATTTGTGTTTCTACACCATGACAATTATTCATGGATTTCCATAGGGATTTTCATTATTTAATAGCTTGCTCCCGTGGTTTCAGCCATATTCTCGTTAAGAGCACTCAATTCGCCATACTTTTCATACAAAACCTCTGTACTTATTATGGCGTAGACTATGCTTGCGTTGAAGTTGCTCCGGCCACAGAAGGCCGCCTTAAGGATAAAAATTCACCTCAAATTATCTCTATTCTTTATGCAAAAATCACGTCGATCCGTTGCGTTGGTGCATACAAGAAAGACAAATGAAAAAATCAACAATGACCTTTCGCATTTCCTGTATTTGTATGGATTAGTAATTTTTAGAAGTAATACTAGATTATTACCGGTAAAGATACTTCTTCAGATTTTAATGAACTTGACCTTTTGGTAATAACGATATAAATAATGGCCTAGAATTCTAACTTAGAATATTAAGAAAGCGAGCTTTCAAATATCTGACCTATATTTCAAAAGGAATTTAATATAATTCTAAAGTCATAAACACGCCTCATCTTGCCCTTTGTATAAAACGAGAGACGAGAAGTACGGTGGAGCTATAAATGAGGTCTATCGATTTCTAGGCGAACATAGATTCTTAGCTTTACGGTGGGAGTAAGTCGTGATAGACTTCTCTTATCTTCAAGAATCTTTGATCTTTTATAGCTATTATCTATATTTTAACGCCATAATATTAATTAATACACGTATTTCAGTCATAAAGCTAATTTAAATGACTACCTACCTTCACGTAACACATTTTCACATACGTTCTCAATCACACACACAATTAAACAAGCATTAAATTTTAAATGGTAAGATTTTATGTAATTTAGTTTTTAATTCTAACGGATTCCTTTATATCACTTTTATAAATTGTGTCACTGAAAGGAGCTGGTCACAGGTGCTGGTGCATAGGCTTTATACTTCTTGATAGTACACACGGCAACACATCAAGCTATACATTTCCAGTATAAGTTGATCTCGCATTGTATAGGATTTCCCTGCAATGAGAGGTCAGCTTATATTGGAAATGTATAGCTTGATCTGTAGCCGTGCGTACCTATTTTATGTAGTTCCACTCTTAAAATAAAGAATTAAAAAAAAAAAAAAAAAAAAAAAAGCTACCAATATTGATTTATTTTATTATTTTTATTATATATCCTACATATATAGGACTGTGTATATACGGTGTATACGGTACCTGGTAATTAGTAAACGATAATTAGACTCATGATAACAAACTACTTTCCCAAAGAAACAAATAGACATAAATAACTAAATTAAATAAAAGCTGATGGTGTATTCTTATTCTTGTTAGATACTAAAGGCTAATGTGCTAAGTATATTTTAATAAAAATGTTTCTTTGGGAAAGTTGTTTGTTATCATGAGTATAATCATGTGTCCAAGTATCGTTTACTAATTACCAGTCACCCTATTCCCATTAATAAAAACTATTACCAATATTGTTGTAGATATGAGAACGAGAAGAACGCTCTGGTGGTATCAGTGGTGTCATGCCAGGGTCTGCCAGGCCGCGAGCCCGCCGGCCCCGACCCTTACGTCAAACTGCAACTGTTGCCCGACAAACAGCACAAGGTCAAGACCAGGTAAGATATCTCTATTACCTAGAGGTTTGATAAGCTACCGTGATATTCTGAGTTTTTTGCTAGCGTTTCTAGCTATCCGACATCTTACTACGTTAGTTCTTCTTCTTAGTTTTAAGTTTAGCAACCAAATCCAAATTAGGACTTTATCTTTTTTTTTCTGCCAGTTTTGAGTTATATTATAATTTCCAGTCACAATAAATCACTTTCACATATAGTCCTCAGTCAGTCATGGTCCATAAAAGTCATGTTTTACTACAATGGTGGTCATTGTACTAAAACTCCTCACGGACTTTTTGAGGCAACTTCAAAAGTCACGATACACTTAAGTCATTTCACTTCACTGGTGCACAGGGATTAACCTTTATTGGATAAAATACCACCGATAATATGCAGTAAAACTCAAAATACACTAATTTATGAAAATTAAAACGTTAGTTATTATACTATTATGTTATGGTGTAATTAAAAATACAAAATTCAGATGGAATGAGCCCGCAGTAGAAATCTCCTTTGAAACTACACAGTGCGATACCATTTTGGTTCTAATGTGAGAACTCCCCGTCGATGGCGTGAAGTGCATAGTCAAAATCAAAATCAAAAAGTTAGTTTAGGCCCTAGTAAGGCACTTATGAACGTTACATTGGTACATACAGTTGAATTTACCACCGGTTCGGAATACACTTAAACTGAAAAGACTCCGGCAAGAAACTCTTTTCTAATTGGTAGAAGGTAGCCGTGGGCATCAATCAAACAATTTCTAAGAACACATACTGGGATGAGGGTGCTTTTAATAATTAAATTGTTTATAATTACAGAGTAGTCCGCAAGACCCGCTGCCCTGTGTACGACGAAGATTTCACATTCTACGGCCTGGCCCCGCATCAACTCACCGCCATTACACTTCACTTCGTCGTGCTTAGCTTTGACAGGTAAATTTTATTTAAAATTATCGAACCTGCTCACAAAATTCCACGAGATTCGGTGGATAAATACGACCTGTAGAGGAGAACAGCCGGACAGACATACAAAAGCATTTTTGCCCACAATAGTGCGACAACTACGGGACGTTGAGATTTCTTGGAAGCAATGTTACTCAAGTAGGTACTCAAGTGACCTGATTGAGTGAACAACCATTCGAATGCCACTTTTGATGCTTCTCTCGGAAAACTTCAATACACTTGAAACATTTCACGAGAATTTCAAGTTAGCTTTGTAAGTATTTACTGGAATTAGTACAATTCTATACGTGGGAGTTGGAACTCGCATATAATGCAGGGCATCAAATCAATTTGGAAAGTTAGTCAGAGAATATAGAATAGAGTATGACCAGTCAACCTCATCGCTGCCGCTGCGGAGATCTCGTCAACGAGCTCGGCCACCATGGGCTTTCGTGCTCTCTAAGTGCTGGTCGAATATCACGACACTCGGCTATTAATGACATTATCCGCAGGGCTCTTGTTGTCGCTAACGTGCCTTCCGTACTGGAACCAGTCGGTATTGCGCGGGGCGATGGCAGGAGGCCGGATGGTATGTCTTTGATCCCTTGGAGTGTCGGCAAGTCGCTGGTGTGGGATGCCACATGTGTCGATACACTCGCGCCATCTCACTTACCGGCGACTTGTAAAGCTGCAGGGGCAGCTGCGGCCAGTGCGGAAAATTCAAAATTCAAAAAATACGCATCGATTGGACCCAACTATATTTTTGTGCCTTTTGCGGTCGAGACCATGGGACCGTGGGGGTCCGAAGCTCGCCGTTTTGCTCGCACCTTGTCATCAAAATTGATCGAGACCTCCGGAGACCAGCGGGCGGGGAGCTTTTTCCGCCAACGCGTCAGCTTGGCTATCCAAAGAGGAAACGCTGCCAGCCTTCTGGGAACCCTGCCGTTAATCAGAAGCAGCGGCAGGCTTGAGGAAATTTTCTATATATAGATTGTATTTTGTACATATTTGTTGTAAATAAAATTAGAAAAAAAAAAAAGAATAGAGTATAGTATTCCGAGTAGGTATGTCTTTGGTTGATTATTGTTAGTCTACATATATGCGCCCTTCAGCTGTACTTGACAGAAAATACCTTTTACCCATGACCACATCATCATATACCATGTCAGACCTGTAGCGACATCTATCAGCCATCAGTTACACTGAGATAGTTTACGCACAGAAAGATAGATGGCGCCACAACATCCTGCATCGCACTTACGAAGTTTTGTCGACGATCTGCATATTAACTTAATACAACTGTGACCCAGCCTGACGGAAGATCTTCCCTTTTAAATGGAGGTGTCATCTAACTAGCGTATCCATAAATCTTGATAAAGGCACCCCCTCTGTTAAAGCCCCTCAAATCCCCCATAGCGAAATGCTGGATCCGCTACAATCTTGTGCACCTCCATAGACCCAAGCCAAGTACAAAACCAAAACTGTGAAAGAGTGCACGCCTACAAACTGCAATAGTAGTTTGGCGACTATTAAATAAGCAAAACATGTAAGGTTTTTTGGAAATAAAATAAATGAAAAAAAAACAATAGTACCTAAAGGTAAACATTTAATTTGCAGATATTCCCGCGATGAGATCATTGGTGAAGTCGTGTCGCCTTTATCGAGCCTACAGCTGCACAGCGGGGAGGCCATGGCCCTATGCCGGGAGATACAACCACGCAGTCTCAAGGTAATACAATACTACAATAAGCTTATTCGAACTTATAGTAAAGGAAAACATCGTGAGGAAACTGTAACATATACTTGGAAGGCTCAAAGTTAAAGCCATTTATTCAATTGAGGCCCTTATGAAGTTCAAAGCTAATGAAGTTACCACCAGTTCGTAAGTCGGCCTTCAACTGAGAAGAACAGGCAAGAAACTCAGCAAGCAACTTATCTCGTCGTACCATATCATCGACATAACGAATTCAACATCCAAGTGCCATGTCCATCCGCTGTGGTTTTCCAACATGGTATTCTTCATACAGGGTGTGATTTATGCAAGGTCAGCAACGCGCGAGTAATACTAGTGTGGGTGTTGAAAGCGTTCATAGGCTATGGTAAACGCTTAAAGGCTTATTACACTATTCGATATCAAGACAGTCTTACCAAGATTTAGCAAAGTGTAATAAAAGTAATCAAGGTAGTCTGTCTAATTAGACCGACCGAATGGGTTCGGCCGTGCTTGCTTGCTGAATATGGCGTAGGTAGTGTAATAAGACTTAGCACGCTTAGCCAGTTCAGTCGGCGCGCGGTGGCGGCAGAGTGAAGTCCACGGGTAAAGTCCGTGTTTGTTTGTTGTGGCGTGCACAATGGCTTGTTTAAAAGAAAAGGAAGTGATTTTTAATGTTATTGATGTGTAATAGGGAATGCAAAACCGTGGCAAAATGAAAACCGGTTTTTATTTCGGTTATGAGATGAAAAAACCGGTTAACCGGTTTTAAACCGGTTTTTTTAATGTACGCTCGTTTTTTTTTCACGTAATTTCTATAGTTCGAATTATAGATAATAACCGTGCCTAAGATTTAAAAATTGCAAACTGAGGAATTATTGTCAGTTAAAGTTAATGAAGTGGGTATAAAAGAAACATCAAAGACACCATCACCATTTGCCTGTCCTGTTCCCTATAATTTGGGATCGGCGCAATATGTACGCTTCTTCTATCCGTTATACCAACATTCACTCGTTTCTTACCAATATCATCTTTCACACAATCAATCCATCTCTTTTTCATAAAATTTATGGAAATAATCGTTTATTTAACTCTGTAGATCAGATACTCGTTTATATAGACTACACGGTTCGTTTATGTTTCGTAAGATATAATATTAATTTCACACGTAATATACATGGCATATTGTAGCGGCACAGCAACTTGCGTGTACACTAAAACGTGGTTATTATTATACGAATGTTTTCCTTAGATAAAAAAAAATTACCTAGTTTTTGCTGTCGTGCAGACGGGTAAAAAATAACACCAATCATGACTGATTGCTTGCTTGCTGTCTGGCAGATACATAAGAGCCTTCGTTGATAGTAATTGCTCCGATAGCATGACATTAATGCTGGCGTCCCGAAAGGCTCTAAATTATTCCCAACACTGTTCCTCCAGCATATGAATAATATACTCTCTATTGCCAGCATTCATTGCTATGCAGATGAAATTACATGGGACGCTCATTACACGAACCGTGCAAATATCTCACGTTCTATATTGGAGAAAAGGCGCGAAGGACTTGTCTTAAATCGAGAGTACACAAACTAGTGACTCCGATTGGGGTCGACTAAACCTAGTCTATTTCAACCACACTAAATCACACGCAAGCCTGCAATTCACCGAGAGAAGTCCATTTGCTGTGGCTCCTCATTTCTAGAACATGTCCCTCAACATCACGAAAAGCATTGGGATCCTTCACGTTAATATTTGTAGCGACGTTCTGTTCCAAAGTCATCTACAAGATATCCAAAAAACTCGGTGTGATTAATAGAGCGAAGCAGTACTTCTTATCGAGACAAAGACTGCAACTATATAAGTCGCAAGTCTGGCCCAAATGAAGTAATGCTGTCTTCTGTGGGCATCTGGATACCAGCTTGGGTATTTAGACTCAGTTCAGCGACGTGCCGTTAGAATTGTCGATGATCCCGAGCTCACAAGTGTTTTAAAGCCCCTTAGTCTGAGGAGAGACTGCCTTCTTATGTGTGTTCAACCGCTTTTCCAAGAGTGTTCTGAAGAATTGATTGACCTGATGCCCAGTTACCTTGATCCATCGTAGTCACCGATGGGGAGTCCATCCTCACACATTGGAACCAAAATGTTCTCATACTGTGCGGTTTCAAAGAAGCTTCCTATCGTGGATGCTCAGGCTGTGGAATGAGCTCCCCGCTTCAAAAAGGTTGAGGGTTGGTAACGTGCGAGTGATAACCGTTATGTTGCAAGGCCATGCGGTATTCAGCACGGTGTAATAGCGAGCTTGTCTAATTAGACTTTAAGCCAGTCTTACTAAGACTGGCTTGATATTGAATAGTGTAATAAGGTCTTTACCATCAGGCGGGCTGTTTGCTTTTTTGCTACCCTCATCATCATCATCCGCTAAACAAAGGCACCTTTCACAAATGAGGGCGAAAGGGAATGGAAAGATACTATGCTGCGGATCGGTGAGAGGTAGGCTCAACGTTCTGTTGGAGTTTTCAAGCCGCCTATGATACCCGGGACGAACGACTTTATGTGCTTTCCAAAGCACGGAAAACGCTCGAGTTGGAATACCACTAGGCGGTCCCATCTAGGTACCGGCCGGTAGCTTAACTTTGTCGATAAAGAACGGGTAATCATGCTACACCACAAGTTTTGCTAACATTTTTTTTTTGCTTGGTGAAATCTTCATAGGATACCTGACCGCCTCGGGGATAGCGGCCGGGTTATGCCGGACCTGTACCGGCTAAACCTTCCTTGCTTGCTCGGTACCTTTGCTATCCTAGAGGTATAAAACAGCTATATGTTGTGTCAGATGCTGCGCGCGGGGCGCGGCGAGGTGCTGGTGTCGCTGTGCTGGCAGCCCGCCGCCGCGCGCCTCACCGTCGTGCTGCTCAAGGCCAGGAACCTGCCCAAGATGGACGTCACCGGCCTCGCCGACCCGTAACTATACACACATTATATATAGTTAGGCCATAACGGGTTCCCCCTTTCAAAATCCAAAGCAGCCTGACTTGGAAAATCCTCCTTTTATAAGATCGCAGCCAAATAACATTACTTTAATGTGAAGAGCAGGAGAGCATAAGTGGACTTGTCCATGATTGACGATTTGTTGGCTCTTTACGGTCATAATAATATTTTCAATCAAAACTGGTTCTATCATAACAAATCATGCGAAATCAAACCGAAACCGGAATATCCCATCAGCTTCAAATAGTTTTTTACGTCTCCTGTAAAAAAAAAATAAGTCAAGTTACGTTCGCCTGCTCCTTATGTTGTGTTGTGTTCCTGTGGTGAATAAAGTCGTTAAAGCTCCATGAAAAGGCGCTGTACTCATACTAGCGGTGAGGTAGTAGGTACGAAATGTTGACCCTTCTGCCAGCACACCGACTACCTTCAAACTCCTTCTGGGTGTGAAAAGAATTTTCACGCGAGTGGTACCCCTGGTGTTATAAGCTACGGTAACTGCTTGCCATCAGGCAGGCCGTAAACCTGTTATTCTTCTGTACTTGCAGGTACGTGAAGATGTACCTGTTATACAACGGGCAACGCATAGCGAAGAAGAAGACCCACGTGAAGAAGCGCACGCTGAACCCGGTGTTCAACGAGTCGTTCGTGTTCGAGGTGCCGGCCGCGCCCAACGCCGCGCTCGACCACGTCTCGCTCGAGCTGCTCGTGCTCGACTGGGACCGGGTCACTAAGAACGAGGTAACTAACGTGTATTATGTATATGGAGGTGCAACGTGGATTGCACCTCCATTTAAAAGGGAAGATCATCCGCCAGGCTGGGTCATTGTGCCGCAGGGACCGCGCTCCAACTGTACATTTCGGACATACCCCCTTGATATCTACTAATATTTTCTATAGTGGCCACCTCTACCATCCTCTCGGTCATAAAATACGGCTCACTATACCAGGGAACCCCTTACGAGGCGTCTGGGACAATCTGCGGTAGGTCACGCCGCCAGAGTATTGTACATGTCGGACAGTTGTATATATACAGATTCTCGAGAAAACTTCGTAAGCGCGATGCAGGATGTAGTGGCATTGTAGGCGTGATGCATGATAATGTGGTGCCACGTCATCTATCTCTCGGCGTGTGAACTATCTCAGTGTTACTGATAGACGGCTGATAGATGTCGCTACATGTACATTAGATAACTCCCACAAATTTTGCTTCAACATTTGAAAAAACTGAGGTGTCGTGGTACATGCGATGCGATGCATAACGTATCAAAGTCAAAGCCATTTATTCAATTTAGGCCCTGAGCACTTATGAAGGTCAAAGCTACTGAATTTACCACCAGTTTAGTCGGCCTTCAACTGAGAAGAACAGCAAGGTTACATTTGTTAATGATGATCGAACTATACCATCAATGACGTTGGATCTAGCTGCATTTGTTTCTTTTTTTATTTTGGTCCAAGAACAGAGAAGAGAGGTAGAGCATAGTGTTTATTCTCTCAAAGAGCAGCTCAACTGGGGAAGTACTGGAGGTACACCTTACAAAATACCGCTGCCAAATAACTTTAAGTTGTGTTCCTTTGCGTGAAAAAGGTCGTCAGAGCTCATGTTTGTTGGTTGATGATGATGTATTGTTAGTATGATTTTTAAAGGCGATGATAGCTCAGTAGGACTCACGTCGGCTACCGAGACGGGAACCTTCGTCCTTCGAGTTCGAATCCTACAATGAGCTTGAGCTTTCGGTGACGGAAACCATGGCACGGGTACTTTGTAGTATTTAACTGGCTGACTGCGACCCTCAAGTCGAAAATCTGTCACCAAGCACATCGGTGTTCCATTCCGACAGCTGCACTTGAGAGCTTCCTGTAGGCTTATCACGTTCGGCCACATCATCACTTACCATGGTGAGATTGCATAGTAAACAAAAATGTGTGTAGAATAGAATAGAATAGAATAGAATAGCTTTTTATTTGACAGTAAAACAATCAACTATGCTAATACATACTTAATTATAAATAATTTATTATACTGCCAAAAAAGGGTAACCGCTCAGCAATATTGTTGTGGTATTAAGCCACAACGCTGATTTTCAGCGGCAACCTTAGTTGACGTTTGGACGCCACTGCTACAGAATGGATGCTCTTAAAAATTTGAAAAAAACAATATGCTAAAATTAAATATAAAGTAATTATAACAGTGAGCAGCAATTAACACAGCAGAAATAAATAAGTTTCCTAAACAGTAATAATAATAAAAAATCCAAAATACCTTTAAATAACCTTTTTAACACTTTCTATCGAATTTATCGAATTTATACGCCGCCGCCGCCGCAAAACTAAACAATATAGAAAATAAAAAAATAAAAAAAAAAAGATTTTTAAAAAGATTTCACCATTATTTTATATTTAGATTTAAAACTGGATATGGTTAGACAATCACGAAGTGGTGGAGGTAAATTATTCCAACATTTGGTGGCGGCGTATCGAAAACTGCCTTTAAAAGTAGCTGTTCTGTGATGTGGTGTCAAAAGCATGTACTTGGATGCACGAGTGCCATACGGATTGTGATCACGTGCCCATTTGAACTTGTCATATAAATATTTTGGTGATTGGGTTTTAATGACACCGAAGAGGAGAGTTGCAAGGTGAAACTCTCTACGATATGACATTTTCAGAACATTTGCCTTGTTCAGATATGGAGTGACGTGTGCCCTAGGTGGAATATTAAAACAAAAACGAGCACAGGCATTCTGCACACGTTGTATGATTTTGACACTGCGGGCGAGGAGACGAGGGCCAAAAACAGTATCAGCATAATTAAATTTGGACAAAATAAGAGTGTCACACAACTTGACCCGCAAATCTGTGCTCAGATAATTACGAACACGATACAGTAGCTTTAGCCGGTAAAAGCACTGTTGCACTGTCTGGAGAACGTGATCCTCGAAACGTAATTCATTGTCCATAAACAAACCCAGGTTGCGAGCCCCATCGACACGCTCAATTATTTTGTTCATAATGGTAATAGTGGGATCATATTCCAGTATCTTTTCAGTTTGAATTTTGGAACCTAAAATTAAGAACTTAGATTTGCAGGGATTCAAAACCAGCGAGTTATTCATAGACCATAGAGAAATGCGATCCAAATCTCGACATAAGCTGTCCACAGCCGTCAAAGTATCTTCAGGTCGAAACGAAATGTAAAGTTGTGTGTCATCAGCATAAATATGAAAATTACAAGATTTTATGCATTTTATAATGTCAGCACTATAAACTATAAAAAGCAAAGGACCTAGTATTGATCCTAGTATTGTGTGTGTAGGTGATAGGTCGTCTGGAGCTGGGCGCGGGTGGGGCGGGCAGCGCGCGGCACCACTGGCGCGAGGTGCAGGCCGCGCCGCGCCGCCAGATCGCCGACTGGCACAAGCTCAAGGAGTAAACACCACACCACATCCTCATCGTCATCGTACCTACCCCTCATGCCGACTCCTTTAGTGGATTGTAGCCTTGTTGCACAAACTGATATGGAGGCTCCAAGCTAAACGTTTAATGTTATACTTGATTGCCTACCATTACCAAACTTTCGATTCAATTCTTGGCTTCAATTTATTGGCTTTTTTACCAAACCTTCAGAATGATCAGTTTGACGATTTTTCGCTTGCAAGCAGTAATCAAGTTTACCCTGCCATTTTTGAGAATAAAAACTCTTTTATTGGAAAACCATTTGTACTGACTACTATTTGTGATAAGCGCATTGCCGGCTTATATTGCCTTACGCACAGGCAGCCGCTAGTCACTAAACAAAATATAGGGTCATGTTTGCCACCACTACGTAGGTCCAACGGAAACGTATAGCCCATATTGCTAAGGAGAAAGCTGAACTTTTAGGCTCTCTTTTTGCCTCGAACTCCACTTTGGATGACAGGGGCGCCACATTGGCCTACCATCCCGCAGTGTGACAGTTCCATGACGAAGATGAACATTAACATCCGGGAATTCCTTTTTTGGAAGTCCATAAATCGAGTGGGCCAAACGGCATACCGGCTGTGGTGCTCATACATAGTGTGCTTCTGAATTGTGTCCTGTACTGAGTGACGCGTCTATTCATAATTTCCGACATCAAAATGAAAGTTCCGTCTTCGTGGAAGACTGCCCTGTGCACCCAGAGCCCAAAAAGGGCGACAGATCAGACCCGCTGAATCAAGGCCGATCACCATCACCGCCATTCTCTCCTAAGTAATGGAGCGGGTGATCAATGCATAACTTTTGAGATACCTGGAGCGTCATGACTACTTGTTGAGCGACCGATAATATGGCTTCCGCCACAGTCGCTCAACTGACTGACTGACCTCCTTGTGTATCTCACGCACCATTGGTCACTCGCCACCGAGACTCATGGTGAGATATTGGCGGTGAGCCTAGATGTGGTGAATTATCGACTATCCCAAGCTCGGGAGCGGTTAAAGCCCCTTAACCTTACAAAGACTGCCTCCTTACGTGTTCTACTTGTATAACGAATCTGAGAACTTATTTGACTTGATGCCCGCGGTTATCTTTTACCATCGCATCGCACCTGTCGCCATCGACGTGGAGTTCATCCGCACACATTGGAACCGTTTCAAAGGAGCTTCCCGATCTTCAGATTGTGGAATGAGCTTGCCGCCGTGATTTTCCCAAGGGAGTACAGCATTAATTCATCAAAAAGGGTGTGAAGAGATTTTTTACAGGGTGAGAAACGCGTGATATACCCCTGTGTTGCTATGGAGGACCTATTTCGAACATCAATGGAAAGCTAGACAAACAAACTTAAGGATGGTTGCAAAATGAATGAAGTGTGGCAAGTCTACAATCGTTAGTTGGTTCCCATCCCAATAAGTGTAATCAGCCTTTTAGTCATCCCAAAAAACTCGCACTTCCCTATGCACTACCATTTTATTTTCACAGCTACATTTAATCAAATTTATTTAAAATGGTCTTTACATTTATTTACATAAAGTGCCATCATCAAATTATCATTGCGACAAAATATTAATTGTTTTTTTTTTCACTTATTATAATTGCACGGGTTACGACGGGTAAGTTCAAGAATGGCGTAGCCAAAGTCCACGCAGGTACCAAGTGTTTGTTTAGTCGTTAATTTGTAAACTAAATAAATTATATTTTTTATATTAGATAGTCAAAATTACGGCATTGTTTCGATATAAATTCCGTATTCACTTATGTTTAATATTATTTTAATTTATTCAAATAATTTAACGCACATTACCCCTTGAAATGTCAGTTAGTCGTGTCCCAGAAATAATTATTATACGAATAAAATGGATGTGTTTACAAAAATGAAGATTGTAACTTAATGTTTTGAAACGGGAGTACAAAATTTACATTAAAAAAGTACACAATTAGTAAAAATTTTAAATGAAGCTAAGGTACAGTCAATCTCATAAAATTAAATCTTTTTCATTTTTTGACATTGACTTTCAATGCTGCCACCAACTAAATAATTTCAGCTCTCGTTTCAACGTCTTCTAATTACTCTACATATCTAAATGTAAGGTACTTGATGTAACGGACATAGTTACTTACAAAATATATTAATAATTTATAATAAATGTTTCAAACAACAGATTAATGTCTAATTGTAAGCGACGATAAACGAAAAAAAGAAATAATAATTTGGCGGACACGCAATTTTATTTAACTAAAATAAAATTGATTATCTACTAAATAAAAAGGAAACCAAATTAAAACTTATATATAGTTTATTTGTGTTTAAGTTACTCATTCGTCATTTTACTCTAAAATAAAAATGACTATCATAAGCACTTGGCGAATATTTTTATTAGAATACGAGTATATCCTTAAGAACTATGGTATATTAATTAAAATCAAAAATTAAAAGATTAGTTCATCTATGGTTAAACTGTAGTAAATGTATTCAATATTGCTTATGCATTGCCTAAGTTATGGGTACAATAGAAAATAGTTTTTCTTTTTTTTTCTTTATCAAACCATCATTACGCAATATGCTACAAATGTATACCTGGGATAACGATGTAATACAGCATGAACAATATTGAATCAATATAATACTCATAATAATTGGATAGATCTTAATGTATAGTTGATAGGTTAGAGAAATAAATCTATTTTATACTAAAAAATAGTTGTTACCTTTCAATTTAGATGTATGTGTACAAGCTCATGACGGAGGCTTTGAGCTTTAGTCACATGTACCTTCTAGTGTTGCATGTATCACGATAGATGGCGCTTTCACTGTCGATCTCGTTTGTCAACATTCCTTTATTTTCGAACATTAATGAGATATAGCTAATAAAATACCGATTTCTCAAAAAAAAATGTATGGAATTCTATTAATAGTACCAAATTGTATAGTATTTCAAAATACACACACTTTCGCCCACAACAAATGATTTATTTTGTGAAATATACAATTGAATACTCATAGGTACCTTTGTATATTAAATGTTTTTCTTTTAAATTCGGTAAGAAAATTGTTAGGTACTTATGTAGTATCGGAATATAAAAATATAAAGAAATATACAAAAAAGATCTCATAATGTATTTTATAAGTTTCAACTAATATCGATTAGAACTCCTTTAAAAAAATAGTAATTGTAAATAGTCATCGCTTGAATCATCGATAAAGCTTCTCATTCTAGTTGTTAATCATAATAAATTATAACTAGTCTACTTATTATCTTTAAGTAACTGTCACTAAATGTTTCCAATTCAATGAAACCTTAGTGTTTTTGTATTTTTTATTGATAAATCAATGTCATAGTAACAAATTCAAGCAGCCGCTCTAGTCTTGAAAAAGATATGTAAGTAAATAATAACATAGTATAGTTGAAATTAATTGATGAAAGATTTCAGTACCTATTCTGTCAATACCACGGCGGTATCAACTCGCTCATGCAACATCAATTAATTTCAATTTTGGAATTGAACTGTGGGACTCTAAACTAGTCACTTTACGGGTCCATCACAGAAACAACATGAATTATGCAGAAAATCTCCTATGAACTGTACTTTTATTCGTCACATAAATTGTCGCCGTCGTGTTCCGAAGTTGTTTCTGTGATTAATCTGTTGAAGATGACCTCTACATAATTTCCCAGCACTTGTAGATTGATCATCCACTTCACCAATATCAGACTTGTATACTAAGACAATTTTAGTGAATAAAATTATTGACTGGTGCTTTCACAATACATTGTTAGTTTTATTTTTTCCTGTAGCTTAAAACGAATATAATAAATGACAATAATTATTTGGCATAAAGTACTGCGGTATCTTCGCCCGCGTTCGCGTGATCTCAAATAGCGGAACCTTAAGAATTACTACAGCTGTCTCGCGCGGTTTCACCCGCGTTCCCGTCATAAAAAGTAGCCTATGTCAACCGCGGATAGAGTAGCTTCCCAACAGTGAAAGAATTTTTCAAATCGGTTCAGTAGATTCAGAGCCTATTCAATGCAAACAAACAAACAAACAAACAATCAATCAAATCTTTCCTCTTTATATTATTAGTATAGATATAAGTACCTATAAATAAATGAGGATGCCAAACGCTGTGTCTTTATTTTCGGTATCCATGTCAACAACGTATCGGTGAAAATTTTACTGCCGTCTTGAGGATCGGTCTAAATAAGGGGAAGGCGGAATAAGGTTGAACAATGCCTGGGCCACTCTCCAAAATATATACTGTAGAATTGTTCAACCTTATTCCACCATCCCCATTTTTACACCGAACCACAAGACACCGGGAAAATTTTCACCCGTACGTTGTTGACATACCGAATATACGGACACAGCGTTTTTCATCCTCATTTATAATGCGGACAGCAAGGGAGTGGAACTTGCTTCCGGCGTCTGTGTTTCCTGACACAATCTAGGTACTTTCAAGGCCAGAGTGAATAGGTTTCTTCTGGGTAAGTGTGTTTCATCTTAGGCTTCGTCATCGCCCCTTATGTGCGGGTCAGTGGCCAAAAGCAAGCCCATTTAATTTAAAATAAGAAAACCGATAGGCAAGCAATCTTTCTTCGATGGCAGAGACTTGTGAGTTTCGCACTAATTAAAATAAGAGTATCAAAATGATGACGTAAATGGCTGTATCTGTTGGTTGCGTTGACTTAGAAGATCGGAGTTTTTTACATCTCTAAGCGACCGTAGATACTAATTTCAATTTGATGCTTCTAGGTAAGCAATTTTTGGAAAACGTGTTTTATTGTTGAGGTATGAACCCTGAACAGGAATTTTATTTCCGTATCATCTCTACTAACTTTAAACCGGCAGTTGAGGCTATAAATACTCCTCGATTTTTATTGCAAACAGTCGTTTCCTTGCTGCGGTCTGTTAAAACCAAAGCGGGCAGACAGTAAAATAAAAAACGTAATATTTTACCAATTGTATATTTGATATCAAATCTTATTACATATAACACAGCTTAACAAAAAAATTACGTATCGTACGTAAGTAGTTACCTAACGGCATTACCAGTTCCAAACGTACGAGCATGATTCATTCTCAAATAACATAGTGCTCAAAATGTGCACAATTATTCAATAAAGCTAACGTGATATTTATGAATCCGACTGTACAAATCTGTAGTTACTGTCACCGGATAAAGTTATTAAAATTTAACAAACCACTAATCACTTGGTATTTCATTTTAATAGTACTCATCTCAGATTCACAAATTCACACAGTAAAATTAAAATGTAGGATAATCATCATTTTAAAACATTTTCGTTTTGAACTATATAAAACATTTACAAAACACGGATTCAAATTCGTAAAATGCATTTTTTTAAATATTAGACTAAAATTACATACGTCCTTTTTATAGACCATCAGTTGAAACATTCATAATTTCACATCGATATAGATACACCTTGCAGAGAGTCGTCAAGAAATGAACATTAATTACATACAATCATATTGTCTTTTAATACAATCCCTACTTGGACGTCTCTTTGATTTCATCTAGCTATATTACAATCGGTGTTTACCTGCTATGAGACGCAAATTCAGCAAGAAAAGATTTCATGACAAAAACAAAAGAGACCCACAGTGGACCGTTGCCGTTGTTATTTAAATAGAGAGCTGATATCAGACAGGATACATCTCTAACTGGTAAACACCGTTACACAAACACAAAATTAAATTTATTATTAGTTACAAATAACACTAAATAGTGATACAATTAGGCAAGATTCCGAAATGTGCGCGCTAGTGAGATTTTAGAGTACAATTACAATTTATACTTCTTACGCTGCGATGCCAAAACCTTTTTTTTTATAAACTTTTGCCTTAGTTTCAAAGCGATAAGCTTTGAAACTAAGGCAAAAGTTTATAAACCGTGCGAACGCGCGCGGTTCAATTCGCGTTGATCGCTCGCAGATGCGTGTATTCCGTAGAATGCGCGCGAATTCGCACGTTTTTTTTATCTAAGAAGTAATATGAGCATTACTATGTTGAGTTAGAGGTGAATTTGCTATATTTACTTTTAAATTAAAGGTTCGATGCGCTTCGACTCTGCGCTAGCATGAGTTGACCCTTAATGCCAGGTGTAAGAGTTCTATGTTTATTTTGAAACTAATTTATTTGTTTGCAAACTATTTCAATTAATTCTTTATTTAAAATCGAATTTCATAAAAATGTTG
The DNA here is from genome assembly GCA_951394255.1 of Polyploca ridens. Lineage (NCBI taxonomy): Eukaryota > Metazoa > Arthropoda > Insecta > Lepidoptera > Drepanidae > Polyploca > Polyploca ridens. The sequence continues at coordinate 4,574,684 of OX596259.1, read as the reverse complement.
CAGCATAAAATAGTATAATGTAAAAGTACTCTTAGCCGTAGCAACGACTAATAATAGTTCAGTTACATACTATGACTATTCGACTTAGTTTATTGCTAGTAAAAATTAAGATATGAATTTAAGTTCAGATATGCTTTAACTGGTAGATATTAAAGTTTTGGTCCGAAGTATACAAGTGTATATATTTGAAATACTTTGATTATGACATTACTGTATACATTTTTTTACTGTGATTTCTAATTAACCAAAAATTATAAGGATTTTGATAGATGGAAAAAACTGATTATTTTGATTAATTAAAAATCACACCTAATTTAGGGAAATATTGCAAACCCGTACATTCAATATTTCATGTTTCATGGATCTATTACATATTTTTTTAGTTTTCAAAGACTTACAAAAATAGTGAAGACAGTTTGACGTTAGAAAACAAATATGTAATAAATCCACGTAAAATTATCATTAAGGTTATTTGTGTCTTTGAATTTATAAAGACGATACTTTATTTAGATTAGTTCAGAACTACATTAATTATAAATTAAACCACCCACGTAATTGGTAACGTACTTGTCATATTGCGTTATAAATACCTACACAAATCATACGAGTATTAATCCTTAAAATAATATTTACAATCTATTAAATGCAAATAATCATGCTGTGATACTAAAAACACAATTAATAGCAGATCTACGTATTAAAATGGCCTTATGTGACATTTTAAAGTAAATGCCAATGTTTAAAATTATGACTGGGTCAAATTGGCTACAAACCCCAGAAATTCAGGCAAGACCTTTTTATTTAAATAAGCAATATAAACAATAAATACTGGCAAAAAGAACTAGGCAAGTTAAATTAAAATTTAAATTTAAATAATATATTTACAAAATGTTAACACATTTTAAAATAATCTTAGTTTATTGCTAATATTAAAACATTTTTATGCAACGTTTAAAAAGAGATAGAGAGGAGAGTCTTTAGTAAGAATATAATCAAATTTAGTTCAAAATATTTGCAGCGAAATGTAAAAAAAAAACAAAATATTACGAGTAAACTTCAAAAATATAGAGAATATTAAAAAATCAGTAAGGAAAGCATGTATGCGGAAGGTTGTGAAAAGATATCACGTCTGGCAGTGGACAACATTCTGGAATAGGTTCATTTTTGAACTCTCATTGAGTATTTACAATAGTCTTTAATATCTTTAACGTAAACTCATGATCACAGATCCGTACAAATTATAAGAGAGCACTACATCCAGTGTCAAATTCATCCCAATTAATATTAATGAATAAATAAGTGCCGTTAGAGGACAGATAACTAAAGCGAACTTTGATGTTCTAATTTTTGCTGCAGTACCAACCTTAAACTGAAAACTAACTCCGTCTCAAAGAAATGAAGGGATGGACAAAATGTAATTTCCCAAGCGTGAATTTTCACGTTTTATAACCATCAAATCTTTGTCCTCAGCTTTCAAGCTAGCACAAACAACACAGATCTCAACGACCGTGCAAATCGTATGTACAATGTAACTAGTAATATCTTTGATTACTTAGAAAACCAAATCCCCATTTGTGGAGATAACGATATTGTTGCAAGTGATCCCATAGTCGGAGTTACCGAAGAGAAAGACGAGTCTTTCGAGAGAGACAATTGTACCTTAAATCGTCTAGATTGAGATGGTACACACAGCTTTGGTAGTGATAGGACGGCACAGGATTTTGGAGCTGGTTGGATTATAGGAGGCCTCTGTCGAGTTCCTTGCGAAGCATCCTGGATAGCTTGAGCACGTCCTCGTCTACTTGCCCGGAGAATAGGGAATCTAGTAACTCACCTCTAGATGCGAGCGAGAATACTCCGGCGAGCCGGGATACTGACTTGTCTGTTAGATGTCGCTCGACTACTGACCTGGAAACGTTGAATGGAACAAACAATCAGCAAAATATAGGAAAGAGTTTTGTTGCCTTACTGATAAATGATTTAGAAGAAGTTATCACAAAGCCTATAAGGGAAGTAAATGGTTTCCATAGTGCAGCTGTCGGAATATTAGTGTTATTAGTAGTACTTGGTAACAAAGTATTTAGGCGACAAACTTTTAGTGAAGTGAACAATGCTATCGTGAATTTTGAAAGTCAGAGGAAGCAGGGTCTATGAAGTGATATGATTATTTAAGTAAACTTACTTGAGCGACTGATGTGATTCACGAAGGGCGTCTTGAAGGAAGCCGCGATCATATGAGAAGTCTACTTCACAGAATGATACTACAGCCATCAACACCGTCTGTAATGTGACATCAATACTCGATTAATTTATCATTTATCTCTTTCTCTGGGATGCATTTAGTTTTACAGGAATTAAGCATAAGATTATTGGCGGCAAACCACATTGATACAGCTGATAAGGTGCCATTGAGCTGCGTAAGTGCTGTATCTTTTCTATTGACATAAAAAATTAGAGAAGTGTAATCAGCAAATTAAACTATATCGGACAATTCATTGACCATATAGGGCAGATCATTAATATATGCTAGAAACAAAAAGGGCCTAAAATTGATTGACCTTATACCTACTTTTTGTTCGCAACCTGATAGATGATAAGATGATATAAGATCGAGTGCCACTCAACGAACTCCATAGTGTTGGAGTTTTAAATCTAGTGTGTAGTGATCTACGCAATCAAATGCCTTGGAGAGATCACAAAATACGCCAACCGCATCCTGTGAATTCTCCCAGGCTTCAAAAATATGCTTTAAAAGTTAAGCACCAGCGTCTTCGTAGACCGGCCTTTTGTAAATCCAAACTGATGTTCATGTAAAATCTGATTTTTGGTAAAATGAGTTGACAATTGATTTAGTATAACTTTCTCAAAGATTTTGCTTAACGCTGGAAGTATAGAGATTGGTCTTGATTGGATAATCGGAAGGATTATTTTTTTATGCTTGGTAAGTAACAATACTGACATGGAACTTAGAGCGGAAAGCAGCGAGCGCGCGGTCATCGGCCGCCGAGAGCTGTCCGTGTCTCCGCAGCACGCCCAGCTTCACCGCGGACTTGATCACGTGCTTCACCAGCTTCTCCGCCTCGCGCTTCTCCACCCGCTCGCGGAGGACTGTTAGGAACTGCAATTAGAGGTAGGAGCTTATTAATGACCATGAAGAGATTAAATTCTCCTTGAGTGAGGAGATCGTCTAACCAGCGTTTTAGTCAATGGAGAGTAAGCTAAATAACAAGCAGCAAATGAATAAGCTGATAGGCTGACGTGTCTCTAGATCAAAAATATGATAGGTCCAGAATTCAAATAATGAATCAAAACCTGTATTGTTTTCATGGATATGGCAGATAGCCCATAACAGCAACGTATCATGATAAAATGGTGCCGATTCTGTTGTAAATCGCACTGAACTAATTTTAGTCACATCTCATCTCTTTCTTACGAACATGATTGAAAAAGGATAGAACATATTTTAAGTTGTCAAATTAATCTTTGCCGTCTTATTTTGCGTGTATTTAGGCTTGACCGCGATAGATGGCGACTAAATTTATATTGAGAACAAGCATTGGACTAATTTGACAGGACTACATTTCTTACATCCTTTTCTTATGTTCTTTGTTAGAAAGAGACATAGTGACCTTAAAATTAGTTTAGTTGTGAACAACAGAATCAGGGCCTTGTGTGTCTTTGAGTTTATAAAGTACCTGATCAAGTAGTTTAGCCGCATGCTCATCAAGTACGAGTGCTCGTGCGCTGGCGTTCCCACCGACACGTGAGAGGAACTTCTTCTGCGCGCGCAGCGAAATGTCGCGAGCGCACCACGCGCCGCCCTCCATCGCTGTTTACAAAATGCAACATCAAATTATTCACAAGTATATTTTTATATAGACCTGTGTTTGACCACAATCTCACCATGGTAAGTGATGATGTGGCCGAAGATGGTAAGCACACAAAGCCTAGAAGGAACTGGCTCACAAGTGCCAGTAGCCAGCCAGATGGGTATTACAAAGTACCCTATCAACCGTGCTGTGGTTTCCTCACGACTCGACTTCATTAGTACTGGTCCTGTACTAAATCAGTGACATGTTATCAGTCTTATTCATGGGGTCATTCTTGTGGTTCTGACTTCGAAAAAAGCGAATATCTGTCATGAACGTATATTTGACTTATTCAACATGCACGAGCAAAATGATGAATTCCAATATTTTTTTATCGCTTTAGGTTCTTTCAATGTTCTTTCAGTGCAGTTCATGGAAATGTTTAGATTTCCATAGATACTATCTTCGCTATCTTATAAAATCGATGGAACTATCACGAATGAAAGGCGCATAATACACGGTGTATTATGGCCCTGCAGAGCACGGTTGGCTATGAGTCTTGTGATTATGATTACGGCAATAAAACACTCCTGAGCATCTTTAGACCCTTTTTTAGGGTTCTGTACCCAAAGGGCCCTATCATTCTGCTGTCTGATCTAGCTTGAAACCGGAATGAGCTACAAACCTGAAATTTATTATATTTGGCCTGAATCCGAATATTTTGTAGGAAAATCAATATAATTTAATTTGATGTAGTCCCATCCCATAATACACAAGAAAAAGGAGCCGTAAAAATATAAAAATGAATATTTTATGATGAGCGTCTATTTATCATGTGGCTGTTGGACTCGTTCTTATCCAGTTTTTAAAGCTAAGAAGATATAGGTCATATCGAGATTTTATCACGTGCAAAGTGGTATATCACGTGTTATATTTTACAATAAATGTATGTAGAACATGACCGAGCTACGACATCAATTTTCTTACGATAACCAACACCTAGCTACAGTATTATGATTAATGATCGTATATTGCAGAATATGTCCAACTATAGCGATATTAATTGATGGATGTATGAATACCATGCTGTTATCAGAGCATCCCGACATTCCGAGCTAGGTGTAATGTCGAGCTACTACTACTACTTTTTTATATCCATCACTGATACATGTTTTATACTCTCTCTTTACAAACTTAAAGGTGAATTTCCATGGTGCGTGGTTTCACAGACAGACACAGTTTTTTGGTGTTTAGAAGCTAGTGAAAATGGGCGTGTCAGTCCGTCCATCCGTGTCTGCCGTGTCTAGCTCTAACACATGCTTACTAATTACTACACATTCTGAATTGTGATTTTATTGTAATACTACTATATACTCCGCGATTTCAGTAGTTGTAATTGTATTATTAACTTTGCCTAGTTATGTTTATTGATTTATTAAGTGAATAACTATTTTAATTCACTTTTCTGATTCATATTACACTATTTTTATATTTACGAGAATTCGCCTCTGTAGTTCAAAAACATTAATATTTATTCTACGTAATGTTGCACGCGGTCATATCCATTATAGTCAATGGATATAGTGTTTACAATTGCCTGCGAGGAATTTATATCAATTTCACAGCTACAATGGACAATTGCACTTTCAATTGAATCTCTGTTAACTGGAGCATAGTAATATAGACCACTTGTTTTCATTAGTGAAGTTTACAAATGATAAAACAAGGATTTTCTAAGATTTACACAAAAGCCTACACCTTCCTAAGTTATAAAGACATGCCAATTCTCATAAATTCCCCTGACACTAGAACAGCCCAGGAAAAGAGATATGTTACACTTTGATAGAGAGAAAACCCGTCTAGAAAACACCGGCTGAATGTTAATACACCCATCCAAGAACTTTGATAATATATCGACAATCTCCTACATACGTTCTCACTTGGAACAGGACATAAAAACAACATCAATTGATCAAGTGTAAATAATGTTGACTAACTCTACTTTTAGAACATTCTTTGTTATTGCGGGAAACCAATGCGTAAGCAAATATTTGGATCAGTCTGGATAATCTCAGGAACTTAATTACCCTAATAAATAACACCAAAGTTGGTCAAAAACAGTGTCGGCAATGAGATATTATTAGTACTAACAATAAAACTGCCTGTTTGAATTGTAAATGTAATCTTGAAGATCAAGTGAAGGCTTCCGTCGGTACATATATGGGCACTCACCTGTATGTCGACCGACAAGACAAATGGTCGCCGGATATTGCGATCTCTATTTGCCACCACGATCTAAATCCAATTATCAAAGGTACAGTTTATTCAGAGGGATTATCTCTATTGTCTTTATTGACAACACCTGATCCGTCGAAGCGATGGACGGTCTCCAGTGAATTCTAACACGTTTGTTTAAATGAAATTGATCAGCAAGGTTAAAGACCAGAAAATTACAGAGAAAGCGCTAATGTTATTGGTTCTTCTACAATACACTTTGAATACATTGATGCATTAGCAACTCATCTAGTTAAAACGTTCAGTCATTGTGTTCTCAAGGTGTTGTAGTCGATTTTTATTTCAGACAATTCAAGGTTTATGTTTAGGGGTATATAATGTACTTAGTATAATACAGGTATATATTCTCTATACTTTAACAATGAAATAGGAAGGTGAACATATATAGGAGTAGTACGCTCCTGAGAATAGAATCCGTTGAGACGGAAGTCCAGATATTAATGTGTCAACGCATAATGTTTATGGTTATTTTAAAGCCGAAGCTGGAACTCCACGAATGCAAACCAGAGAGCAGGTATCTTTGAAAAGGAATTGTCGACCTTATAAACGTGTGACTCATAATTTTGACCAGTCCACAACAGAAAAATGTTGCTTCTTATGTTTTTTCAAATGATTGAATGTTCTTGATAGTCGTGAGTCATGTTTTAAATTAAATATCAATCGTTATTTTAACGAACACGAGCCGCAGTATTTCAATGACTAAATAAGCACCAAGCAACTTAGCCAAGGTAATACCTAAGGTAATGACTCAGACAATGTTCAAGCTATCGTACTGCACGTTCCGGCGGAACCAGATAACGGCATATTACCATATCGCGTGTTGAAGTAGCCTTCAAGTTTGGAAGGTTGCCAAAATGCTATGTACCTTTCCTTTTCAAGGGTCTAGGGACAATGTCAAGTTCTACGTCCTCTAGGAAACCCTGGTCAAGTTACGGTTAGGCCAATGATCTCGGTGCACGATTAATGTACAAAATGTGTCATTATATATATGTAGTTTAGTTTATGATAGTAAGATCTATATTGAATCATCAGCTTCAAAAAAGGCATCACTGCTGAATATAGATAGAGTTATTAAGAAGACAGGTGTAGGCAGGTATATTGATGAGATTTTAGTATTCAAGTGGATGCTAGGTCTCCGACCTTTTGTAACGATGGGAAGGGCTTCTAAGGAGTCTCAACACAAATTATTTACAAAGGTAACCATTTGAGAAAATGAGTTTCGGCTCCATCGAAATCAATATAACCGGCAGGCGCTACGTGACAAAGTGCTGGGTTTGAAGACGATTTAGATCGCAAATTGATTTGGTAAAGTGAATGTTACACTGGAATTTTAAAGGTCTAGTCATCTTATTCTGGGAATGGTGGCTTTTGCGATGTGCGAGGTTGAGCGCTTTATTCTTGAAACTAAAATCAATTGACTACTTTTTTAATTAGGTAGGTATTCATAATTTTTAGCAGATTTGAAAAAATAAGAGAAGGTTCTAGTTCGATGCATGTCGTATGTTGTTTTTATAAGGCATATCAGTAAATCTAGGCTATTTAGTCTTTTTAGTACAAACAAATTATGAAGTCGGTTTTATTTTTTGTTAAAAGTAATTATTAATATTTGCATGCCAAATGATTTGCTTCTTGCGTGTACTTTGAGAATTCATTACACAGGTTTCTTTTTACAATATTTTAAGCAAATAAATATATTTTACCATCCCCAAAAGTTAAGTAAAGTCGTTTTTTTTTTTAATTTGTTCACGAAGGCTCCTAATATAATTTGAAATGTATTATCCTCAACGGTGTAGGATTTATAAGAATTAATTTTGATTAGAATGTAAATTCGTACAAAAAAAAAGACAAATTACTATTTCTTATGGTATGTTTCTTTTAGAATTCGTTCGCACGGGAGATTTAAAAAGCGTTGAGCTCGTAATTTTATACTAGAATGTATGAAAACTCCCGACGTAAAAAAACGTCAGCGTGCGAACACGTATACGTTCTATTCATAACGATGAAAATAACGCGCGTAAAAATCGTTCGTTCGAACGTGGGTTTAGATTTGTCGAATTAAACCTGCTTTAACAAAATAAGCATACAGCCCGATTGATGGTAAGCGGTTACCGTAGCCTATTACACTAATAACCAATTCCAGAAGTTGATTTGAATAACAATATAACGTGTTTCGGTGCAATAAGACTGCTAATTTATTAGCACTTTTGTGCCCCTGCTGGCTAATGAAATTGTAGGTTCTTTCTGAACTAGTGGAAATCGATGTTTTGTCAAAGCTTCAAATGCATTTGTATAGTTTAAATAAATGCACGATTTGTGAGAGCGTATATAGTTTTGGAGTTATGGCATTCCGCTATTAGCATGGCATTAGCCTATACCCTAAATACCATTTACCCTAAATAAAACTAAAATAGGTATATATTCCCAATTTCGGTTCATCCTAACTTCATAACTAAAATTATAAATGCGAAAGTGAGTTTTTTTGATTGTTACGCCTTCACGCCTCAACTACTCAACGGATCATCATGAAATTTGGCATGCAGATAGCCAATGGTATGGAGACGGACATAGGCAACTTTTTATCCCGGGAACGCGGGTGAAACCGCGGGAGACAGCTAGTTTATAATAATGTAATTATTTATTGATAAATAAATACCCGGAGACAGCCTTGAATTGCGAGAAACTCATTTTAATTGGAACGAGTTTTCAGATATGGTGTTCCAATTTAAATAAGTTTTCATGTATTTTTGGGGGTTCGATATAGGTACATAAAATACAGGCTAATTATACCCGGATACTCCAGTTTGACACGAAAAATAACAATTCTGTATACAAAAAGCCTAAATAAATATTTAAGTACAAACAATAATATAAATTTCACAGGTTATTTTTCTTCCGTGTTTATTTTTGAATTAACTATGTATACAGGGGTTTCATGTATTAAACCCATTAGTATTTATTTAAAAATCGAGGTTAAAAAATTCGTACTCAAATGAGTACAACAATGTTGTTATTGTCCTAATTTGGTGACGGCAATAGCTTGTGCGTGAAAATTCGCAGTTTTTCATTCAAGCTCGTGATTTAATAATTAGTGATTTAAATCTGAGTAGAACATTCTCCTCGACCTCACCGGGTTGGGGACTGAGCAATCCATACATCATAATAAATATTCATTTATTTACAGCAAATATACAAGCAAATGTAATATAGAAAATTTCGTCGAGCGATGTATAGCCGCTGCTGTTGCCAGCCATTGGTCAAGGTTCCCAAAGCAGTCCGGCAGAGTTCCCTCTTTTGATGGCTTATAGCTAATGCATTGATGGAAAAATCTCAATCGGCCTATCTCCCAAGCCTCGATTATTTTTGATGATAATTTTCCCCACTGGCCGCAACTACCCCTGCAACTTTTCAACGCCGGTAAGTGAGATGGCGCGAGTGTATCAACACATGTGGCATCCCACATCAGCGATCTGCCACTCCACGGGATCAAAGACATACCATCCGGTCTCTTGCATTTTAACGTTAAATCAGATTCAAGTAAGTATTTTTATTTTATTAAATGAGTCTGCCTTTGACTTCAGACTCAGTCTGAAAAATCGAAGCCGAGGATGTTACAAGCATGCTCAGAAACTCTTGCCTTGAAGGAGTCCACATTATAGGTGTCAGGAATCGCAGAAGCCAGAAGCAAAACGTTGTGTCGAATGTAGACAACTGTAAATGTTTTTTTTTTTCGATTACTGACGACTCATTATATCATATAGTCAAAGTAAGTTAATGCCTCCATTATGCGCACGGTGCCGGTGGGGCGACCTTCGCGGGCCGCGCAGGAAATTGCACCCCAGGGGCGTCGTTAACCCCTTAATGGCAACACTGGCCACCGAATTGCTGTTAACCCTCGACTAACGAGAGCTTTTTGTATTCACCTTTTGTTTGTTGTTTGAAAAATTTATACGGTTTTTTGTTGCATGTATTGTTTTTTTATAAACTGCTGGCGTTTAAATTAATTTTCTACTGTAGGGAGTATACCAAATTCAGTAATCCAACCAGATTACTGAATTTGGTGGTGCTACTGTGAACCTCCAAATCGGTGGTAACTTCAGTAGATTTTACCTTCATAAGTGCCCTACTAAGGCCTAAATTGAATAAATGGCTTTGACTTTGAAACAGGTAACAAACTGACCATTATTAGACACACACACTAACTAATCGGAAGAAAGTTCGATGTAAGAAATTCAGTTTCCAACCATACATCGGGATTCGGGCATAGTCATCCGACGAACCACACATGCACTGACTAACACATTATAAAGGGCTCACCAAAGCAATGACTCTGATCATATTTAAACAATTGCTTAATACTATAGCTTGAGTTTCACAAGTTCATGATAAACACTACAGTTGCAATAATTCGCCTCAATCGAAACGGCAGTAACTGCCACTTCGCCGGGCGGCGGGCAGCTGAATTATGGCACTTGAAGCTTGTGCCAGCAATAATAACTACAGTGTAACCTACCCTGTATACCGAAATGATTAACGTAATAAAGATTGTTGAACATTTTAAGCGATGCATGCAGTCATGGATGCAGGTTTAGGTTGCCTGAAAATCTGCCGCCAAAGACTAAGAACTGGTAGCTGTACTTTATCTGAGAGTCAATTATTCTAATTTATAGTGATCTAGTATCACTTCAATTATAGACCTGGAAAGATCAACAAAGCACAATTGTTTATTAATTGTAAAATAAAGTGTCTTCGAGTTGACCCTTTAATTATGTTTCACCACAACCAGACCCTTGTCCATAAAGCCAGTACTACGATGAATTATTGGAGAAATTAATACGAGAACTGTTCCGGATGTAGGGTTGCCACTTCTTCATGCAACTTGGAATACTTGAGCTCTTCTTTTCTGAGAGCTAAGCTAAACGTCATAAGAAGGTTTCACGAGGACAATTTATTTTGATTACCATTAAAAAAAACTGCAGTTTAAGAAAAAAATACGTATCACCAATGTGAATGTAATCGTTTGCCGTTTTAAGAAATGCATTAGGATAGAAATTAATTTTGAATAAAGAGTTATATGAGGCACATTTTCATCAATCCACATTTTATATTGAAATACGAGTAAAAATTAATCTATTTTTTTAGTTTCACCTGTCCCTTTGTCTGTAATGGAATTTTGCAAGTTAAATTTGACCCACTTTCCGGTTTCCGATTGAGCTGAAATTTTGCACGAATATGCAAATCGCGTGACAATGCAATATTATGATGACGTGGAGATGATCTGATGATGGAGCTGGGAGGTGGCCATAGGAACTCCGTAATAAAACCACATAACCCCATCGAGTTTCGGCTCGTTTGATTCGTCTTGATGAGTACTTTGTCGCAAGTACAGTCACCAAAAAGAACAGTCACTCAAAAAAAAGCTTGTATTAAAAATGTCATTTTTAACAAGGAACTTGTATTTATAAGCAACAATTTTGAATCGCAATTTGTTCACCCATATTTCATTGTAACGTCAAGTCAAGCATAATATGAAATATTTCAATGCCAATACATATGCCCATTAACCAATACGCCTTGAATAAAGTGTAACAAAAGCATCAAAGTAAAAAGAAAAAACATTACACAATCCCGTTTTAATCAGTCGACCTTCTTTGTACTTTTTCCAGAAGATAAAACTAATTTAAACATTAGGCAACCTAATTGAATACATCCCTTTTAAGGAACGGGTACCTATCTTTTTATAAAGAAACGTGACAACCATAGTAAGTGAACACGTAGAGAGTACAATGACCCAGCTGATGGACAATTAAGAATGATCTTTTGTTAATTGGAGTAACTGAGAGATTCTGAGGGCACCAGTGATGCTTGTTGCAATGCCTTTAAACATTTAAGTGGTGACATTTACACGATCATTTTACATTGCTACAACCATTTGTCTAAGGGGATTCCTTTTGTAAGCCATCAATTGTTTTGGTCGAGTACAAAATTAATTAAAATTGTCAACAGAACAGTTATTTTCCTGAAGCTTTTCCTCAAGCTTGAAAGATATAAAACAAAAACAGAATCAGTGGCTGCGGCTTTACGATTTACCTCAAATGAAATGGTAAACCAAATAAAACCTTTCATCAATAAATTAATAAAATGTACGTTGATCCAAATAGGTTTACATAAAAAATTACAGGCATACCATACTAAGCATGTTGTTGTTAGTTGCCTTGACTTAGAATCTTAAGTTCATCCCAATGTTTTAAACAGCTTCAAACTGTTTTGTACAAAAGTGTTACTAATCATTAATAAACAATTACAATATTGATAAATATTCTCAAATGTTGGAATTTGTAACTTTAAATGTTGACGAACATTGTATAATGTAAGTTATCGTATAAAAACAAGAAATTCTTTTCGCTTCGACGTAAAGGTTACAAAATGTTAAATATGTTTGCCGATGTGGGAGCATCTATAACGACTTCAATGTATCTATAAACATTATTAATATATCGTAGAGATCACACATGTGCGAAAAAGGGAAACACACAAAGCAATGCAACAAAACAGACGTTCGCTCGGGGAAATACCAAAGTAATCAATAAAGTTGTATACAACTTCGACAATACAGAGTTACCAAGTTATTTTTGTTTCAGAAGTTAGTAGCGGGTATCATTCACCTCTCAGCCAAAATACTTTCCAAACTAAACATATTAAAAGGAAAATAAGCGAAGAATAAACGGTAGCAGTGGAAACTTTCAGGTCGTAAATGAGTCAGTGCCTGCAGACTACAGGATATTTATTGTTTTATATTACAGTCATCCACTGCTGTCTCTACCTTTGTTTTAAATTTACTTTTTTATGTTTCGGAATGTTTATTTTTTTGTATTGTTTTTTCGGTCGAGCTACAGAGCCTGTACCTTTGTTTAATGTATCTTTAAATAGTGTAATTAGTATAGTAATAGTAATTTCTTTCTTCTGTTTTTCTTTTAAACTGCGCAATAGATTTTTAATGCTGTTTATATTTTTCCTTAAGGTTTATTATACATTACCAGGGTGAAGTCGTTTAGGGGTGGATACGACAATAACTAAACCACGTAAAGTACTCATAAACTCTCATAAACAATAGTACTCATTTTTGCCGACGAGACATGTATGAAAAGCTGTAAATTGTTTTTTGTGATTTCGAATTTGGTCCCATAGTAAAAGTTGATCGTATTTATGAGTACTTTACGTGGTTTAATTTATTGTCGTATGGTCGTATCCACCCCGTATCATGTAATATGTATAGTATTCCACTTGTGGGAGCGAATTGCGTCGCTCATCGGTTCTTGCTGAAAATCAGCGCTGCAGATATTAGGATAGCCCTAATTTCCCAGCTAAGCTGAGCAGGTTCCAGTTTTTGCGCACATACGACGCATAAACTTATATTGTTTTACACAAGATTTAAAATTATTATATTGAAATTTATTATTCAACTTTAATGTGTACTGTACTTCTTTTAATTAGATAAAATTGTTTCACTCATCACATCACAGAAGCATCACGATTGTACCTATTCTATTGTTTATTCACAGATTACTTAGAGATGTTTATTATTAAATTGGAAGTTGGCTTTATCAAAGATGGCGGAAGGCTAATTCTCGTGGTAGCTAAAATAGTAGCCAATAACTTCTGTGTTGTGATTACTGATTATAAACTATAAATAGTATAAATATGAATACTTATCTGTGTTTTAGTTCTATTTGCGTCGAATGGCGCGCAAGAATAAATATTTTTCATTTCATTTCATTTTCATTTATTTCATTACTAGATTATAATAATACAATCGTAATATCCACTCTCACAAAAACAAAAAATCAATTAACTAATAACTAGGTAGGGACATTTAATTGTGGGAGACAGGAGCCCAATTTTCTCTATAGGTTCTTGTATTCCCGGTAGTAAAATATACTTAGGCAAAGTAAAGGGGAATCAAACATTGACATGTTCAAACAATATTCATACCACGATAAGTGCCAATTCGCAGAATGTCACACTCCATAATCACGATAAACTGAACATAAACGCGTTATGGAAGTGGCAGGTAATGCGTTGAATTTCAAATACCATGCTAGAACGATGTAACAACTACCTTGTAAATGATCTCCTCGGTAGCAGCAGATTTTTAGCTTTGTCCCATCCGTCTCTATTGTATCCGGTTACTATTCGGGGATACGCAATATAATGTGATTGTCATAATGAATAACATTAACGTGGTGTCGTGTTCTGTGGTCAGTAAAGTCGCTCCATGAATAGGGGCTGTACTGGCTGCGTGCGGTGTAGCACCAAATGATACTGCAATTTGTACCTTCCGCTACCGGCATAGCGACTCATATAGCGAGTAATGCACCCAGTGTTGCAAGCGTATATAGCCTACGATAACTGCTTTCCATCAGGCGTACCGTATGATAGTTTGCTACCATATAGTTGTATATAAATTACCAGTCTCGCATAATAGGTGTCCGTCCTAATCCTAATACAACAAAACGGGGAAGACAGATTTCTTCCTTGGCTGCTCACAGAACCCATGAGTTGATTTATGAGGATGGCATAAATCCCAACTCTGAATAGTAGTGCATAGGCAAAATTTTACTTTTGTCTAATTGTCGGGCGTTCCCTTATTCGTGATAATGAAAATGATATTTAAAATTATATATTTTCCAAATTCAACCCAGGCTTCTAAATCTTTCACAACTGACTTTAAATAGTATAAAAAATCTCGACATATCCAAGCACCTCATGCATAGATCACTCCCTCTACATAATGCAAGCAAGGTGTCACACAATCGTTATATCGCGTGATACAAGCCACGCTATTGTATTGATCCATGTGTGGGCTTGTTGCTTACACCGGCCTACAAGATGACAAAATATCTTCATAATTTACAAGGACACAGCTGATGCCAGTATCAAGAATGTTTTGTCCATAAACTTTGTTCTTAAGAACCATTAAATTTTGTTTGAGTTTCCAAGGATATTGAGTGAGCTTTGTCAAAAGCGGGTTCAATTGATATTAGGAAACTGATAGCTAAGATAACTTGTTATGGATGGGTCTAGTTGGAAAGATACTCAACCTGACATTCCGCAGTCGTGTTTTTTGACATTTGTTTGCATGAACATGTCTGCTTCTTTTGAGTGTGGGTGAAATTACCTTTAAAGCTATGTATTTAAAATCCGGTTTCCATAGTATAGTATAGTTTGTTTGATAATATTTTTAATCGACTTCAAAAAAAAGGAGATTATCAATTCGACACGTATGTATGTAATATTATTGGAACTGCAATATATTCACATATGATAATCTATTAGGGCTTCCAAACAAATATACAAAATTTCATAGGTGTATGTATGTTTGTCCACGCATATCTCCGAAGATATTGATCGGATTGTAACCATTCTTTTTTATTGGTTTACATTTACTTCAACTTAGGGAACAGTGCAAGTTTTATCGAAATCGGTTCAGTAGTTTTCAAGATATGGACAAATATGTGCGACGGCCTGGCTTATTGATACGAGCTACGGGTGTGGTGTCAAAGGAAAAACATCTCAAAACCTTGGTCAAATTATAGTGCATTTAAGAAAAACTAAAAGTGATTCAGTAGTTTTCAAGATATGGACAAATAAGTGTGACGGCCTGGCTTATTCATACGAGCTACGGGTATCGTGTCAAAGGAAAAACATCTCAAAACCTTAGTCAAATTGTAGTGTATTTAAGATAAAAAAGTAATTTAATTTTTTTTTATCGTCTTCAAAATATACTAAAAAGTATGAAATAACTCTAATCTGACACTGATTTGAAGTCAGCGAAAGAGCACGACGCATTCCATTGAAAATGTTTCGCTGACTTCAAATCAGTGTCAGATTAGAGTTATTTCATACTTTTTAGTGTATTCAGAAGTCTATTTTTTTTTAACTCCTTTTTTTATGTTTGATAGTAATAGTAAGCCAGTTGATGTTTTAGATTCTCATTGTCAATTATAGTAAGATAGTTATTTTTTTAATTTGATTAGATATGTTTACGATTTTCATTGCTGTCAACACTTATAATTGTTATGTTTACGAGATATAATACCTATTTTATGTTACTTTATTAACCTATGTAAGCGTAATGTTGCAAATACAGGTTGTTTTGGTCAGCGACGAGCGACTCAGGGTCGATAATAAAAATGATACTGGTGCTAAAAAAAATACTTTTTTTTTTTAATAATAAAAATAAAAAAATTAAAATTTTGAAAATCATGTAATAAGCTCAAGTGTAGACATAATACTCAACGGGAGTACGAGGGAGTAAAGGGGTGGGGCGATGGCGGCTTGTGCCTAGCTCTAGTCTGTGCACGTGCCTAGTAACCATACTTTGCGGTAATTTTATTTCAAATTGAATAAGGTATTTCTCAACATATTTACAGTATTTAATGGAATTAAGTCAATTTTTGGGGAATATATATTTTGTACTACCGCTCCTGGGTCGCTTGTCGCCGACCAAAACAACACCCTATATACCTTTTAATGGAATTAAGTCCATTTTTGGGGAATATATATTTTGTACTACCGCTCCTGGGTCGCTTGTCGCCGACCAAAACAACACCTGTATACCTAATATAAATAAATAAGAATGGTACAGGATATTATTATTCCTGAAACAGCATCGAAAGCTAGTCATACAATAAAAACATAATATGCAGTAATAGATCCCAATAGTAGAATTAGGTAATCTGATATTTAATTCTAAACCCGACTTTCGTTCTATATACCTAAGGACGTCATTCAAATACACCTAATAATGTGATCTCATAAGAAGGGATCGCTTTGAAATATTGTGTCATAAAAACCAATGTCTCGGATAGTGGCCGAGATATAAGATATTTTGCTGCGAATATGAAGATAGAGGATTTTGGAAGGTGACCGTTTTATAACAAATAGAATTTTGTGATGGGAAGTTCTTGCCGCCGTCTATGGTCAAAGTCAAAGCTATTCTTTCAATTCAGGCCCTAGTAAGGCACTTACCTACCTAGACTACACTTACGGACCTTTCGGAAGTCGGCCTCCAACTTAGAAGAACCGGCAAGAAACTCAGCAAGGTTACATTTTTACATGGACATTAGCAGAAACCAAGGGATTGCCAATGCGTCACTGGCGCCTTACCTGGTGCCTGGTGGACTTATTTGACTTTTGTCTTGTTTTGACGCCGGATGTCAAAGAGGGACAAAAGACAAATAAGGTTATTTTAACCTTGTTTTAAGAGCTTGTGGTAGGCCCCCATGGGACTGTGGAGATCTTTACAACTACACGTCGAAGCGCTTAGGGAAACTCGTAATGGGAGAGCTCATTCAAAGAATGGTCTTCTTTACGAACGTTCGACTGAAGTGATGCTAGGACCACCGCAAATCGAAGATATGAGGATCGAGGGGATGAGAATTCAAATCCAATGTGTTTTAAAAGATCTTAAAAGAAGAATAGGGTTAATATAATAATTTGCACTCTATTTTAATAAATGGTTCAAATTCTAAAAGATATAAAGAACAGTATATTTTGTATTTGATTGCAAGCCAACTAAACTCGAATCATTAGAATATCTTGCATATAAAACAATTACACACAAGCAACCGTGTTAAAAGAATAGATAAAAATAGCAGATATGCCATTCCCTACCGAGTGGACACAGCAAAGAGTCGTAAAGACGAACAATAGCCGTAAACGTAAAACATGCACAGATGTTTGCGTCCGCGGCTCCAATGTTTACACTTTGACCGGTTGTGTGTAGACTTTGTTTAATTTGTCAAACAGTCAAAGAATAAAATTGAAAGACTATTGCGTAGACTGGTCACAATAAAATTGGTCCCATTTTCAGTTACTAAAAACGAATTAAATCAACGAGGAGTGTTATTACTTCCTACTTACCTAAAATTACGTCAAATAAATCGATATCGAAATCGAAATTATAGAGGAATATTAAAAACGCAGTTCTTGGCTATAATGATATTTAAAAATAATGTTATTTACCGTTTCTGAAGTATTAAAACATCACTCATAACGTGAATCATCTGGCATACTTGTGTGTGATTCAAGAAATCCATTATGTAGAATTTATAAATTAAACACTCGTTGCATTATGGAAATATTGTGAACATATTTTCTTATATTTCGCATAGGCTTGTTATTTGTTATAAGACCACAATCTCAAAGTGGTCGGTGTAAAGCCAAATGTGGTAAGCACACAAAACCTAGAAAGGAACTGGCTCTCAAGTAGAGATTCCGCAGTTAGTGTCTATCATTCGACTACAGCTTATATTACTTATAGCTTTAGAAATAGCTTCAATACACAATGGTGCTGATTCTGTTGTTTACAACAAAACTAATTTAGTCTCACTTTGTCTCTATCTAACAAAGAACATAAGACAAGGATGTCAAAAAAAAACAGGCAAATTAGTCCATCATCTATTGCGGTTAAGTCTAAATACCCGCAAATGAAGACGGCGAAGACTAATTTGGAAGCTTTAAATATGTTCTATCCTTTTTCAAAAATGTATGTAAGAAAGAGATGTGATGTGACTAAATTAGTTAAGTGCAATTTAAAACAGCCATGGGGAATATTGCCGAATAATCGCTATCTGATTCGCTCAAGTTCGAGCAAACCTATATTTGGTCAGCCGTAAAAACCTTCAATTTCCTCTAACGAAATAATAACCAAATACGTCAATAGGTTTATAATTGTCACTTTACTGCCAGGCATTAATCATAAAAAATTCAAAGGTTTTGTCCTCTCTGATTTGTTTATTGAGTCTATACTATATTCTAAGTCGAGTCGCCGCGCTGTCTGTTTGATAGATGAGAAACATCCATTAGTTTAATAAACGCCATTTACCTAAAGTGCCCAAGGTTATAATATCTCATAATTGTTTTTAAGTTATTAATTTCTCAGAATACTTAAAGAATTATTAACTCCCAAGGTTAAGGTTCGACAAAATTAACGGTATTAGGAAAATTATTTGTTTCTGAAGTACTAGGACTGTATGTATTGTTTAAGTGGTCATAAAATATGTATACCTACCAGTTCAATGTCAGGTTAAGTTAACCTATGTACATACGTCATATACAACCCTATTTTCTATTTTTTAAATCTATTTTCAACAAATCATAGCTATTATTTTACTTTTTAACCGACTTCAAAAAAATGAGGAGGTTCTCAATTCGAATGTATTTTTTTTTAATGTTTGTTACCTCATAACTCCGTCGTTTATAAACCGATTTGGAAAATTATTTTTTTATTTGAAAGGGTACACTTCCGGTTTGTTCCCATTGTCATCAGATCAGTATTGTTTTACTTCTTAGTGTACTTTGAAGTCGGTTTAAGTTTTTTGTAAAACAGTCCAATTATTTATGGGCCGATTTTCAATAGCCATTATAAGCGGTATCTAGCTGTTAATTTGAAAGTGAAGATTTTTGTTTCGACTTATCACGATCAGCTTAAACGAGGATTATCTAGCGATTGATAAATCGAACCTGACTAATCAGCATTAAAATATTGTCACTGAAACATATTAGATTGTAGTTTAATGGAGGCTTAGGAGAACATACGTACCCTACTCAAAACGGCAAACTATAGAGCGTAAAGCCTAATTTATTATCTAGCTGTAACATACGGTTTTATCCGCGCGAAGGCGTACATGCGTAATTGGACCCTTCGTGTGCGAGTCCGACTCGCACTTGGCCAGTTTTTAATAGTACATTATGATACATGTGTGCAAAGTTTGTTATTAATTAACACTTGAGTTTAATAATCAATGCACACGCGTGTCATACAACGTTTTTCAACACACTCGTGAGGATAAAACTCACAAGTATTAAGTAGATTTTTGATAATAATCAACCACACAATGAGAACGTTAACAAATATGGCGCGCAAGTTTTGTTTTGACAGCGGTGAGAACTATTTTACCCGTTTAAATTAAGAATGCTTGGTCTACACACATATCACTTGCAGTGAGGTACAAACTTATCATAATCGGGATTATAAATAAAACTGTGCGGTAATGTAAAGTAAAAAGCACTACTGCGTAATAAGCTGCATTAAGAAACTAAAACGGTGCAATAAATGTTACTTTACGAGCGAGTGTGTTGAAAATATTGTTATACATTTAATGGGGCTTCTCATTCTCACCTTGAAAGAAAAAAACTACGTTCATACACTAAGGTCCTTCTTTTCTTCTGTATCACAAATTCGACTTTTCGAAGTCAAGAAAGCAGTAAATTAATTATATCACATGATCGTACTAATTAACAGCATTACTCCGAAGTCTCTCAGTCCATAGCATCAGGCCCGTGACTATAATAACTTGGACAAAGTTGATGAAACAAAGGTCGGCGTAAGCCCTCATTACGAGTGCCCCGCACGGGGGCTTTGCGTAAAAATAACGACCGACTTGACATTTACCGAACACAACCCGAGATACGGAGTGTATGGGGCTTTAGCATCTACATTGTGTTACCAATTGCATTAAAATACTACTTTGAAATGTTTAATAAGTTTTGTTGTAAATGATGAAATTTTTTAGGTATTTATCCGATGAGAATTTCGCGAGGCGCTGTACCAAGTCATATGCCCCCTTATTAATAAATAAGACTGGGTCAAGCATTGCATAACCCAGGCCTAAAGATAGCCCGAGCCCTTTCTGTCATATGACATTAGAAAGTGACGCATATATTTAAATCCTAGGTTCCACTACACTTGACTTAAACCTTATCTATACTACTATAATAAAGCGGAAGAGTTTTTTTGTTTGTTTGTTTAAACAGGCTAATCTCTGGAACTACGAGTCCTATTCGAAAAAAATTCACGAATAGGAAGCTACATTATCCCCGAGTATTATAGGCTACTTTTTAGCACGGGAATGCGGGTGAAACCGCCTGAGACAGCTAGTTTATTAATAAGGGGGATAGAGTATAGAGAGTCGTAAACGCAAACGCGATAGTAGGTAGTTATTTACTAAAGTCAATTATTGACACTCAATTTAGCTAGTATAACTTATTCTGAAGCGTTAGGTTATCTAAAAAACGTAACGCGTGTACGGCACGTAGGCTGTATACCTAATAATATATGCACAAAAGTAAATTTTAAAACATGTTTTTATTACTTCTTAAACATGTATAAAATTAAATAATCTTATTAATAGTTTCTTCGCATATTAACTATAATATCCCAGGCAGAAATTAATTGCAATAATATTATTTTTTAATGAACTAGCACGGTTCACTGAAAATACAATTCTAAATTCTCTAATGGTGCGTCCATGCTACGCGAAGCGAGCACGGCACGATTCACTTACTAAAATTTATATTGTTCCATGAGGCGTGAAATAAACACATTTTTATATAAAACTACTCGAGTTTTATATAATACAACTAACATTCTTTATGTTAGTTGTATTTAATAAGTTCTTTGTTAAAAATTTCATTTGTAATACAAGCTTTCTTTGAGTGACTGTACTTTTTTTCTTTTTTTTTTTTTTACTGTTTTTAGGCCTGTGTTTGACCGCAATCTCACCATGGTAAGTGATGATGCGGCCGAAGGTGGTAAGCACACAAAGCCTAGAAGGAACTGGCTCTCAAGTGCAGCTGTCGGAACACACCGAAAGGTGCTTGGCGACAGATTTTTCAACTTGAAAGCCAGCCAGGCGGGCGGGTACTACAAAGTTCCCTACCACCGTGCTATGGTTTCCTCACGATGTTTTCCTTCACCGAAAGCTCAAGCTCATTGTAGGATTCGAACCCGGGACCTTCGTCTCGGTATCCGACGTCAATACCACTGAGCTATCATCGCCTTAAAAAAAAACTTTTTGTTGACTGTACTTGCATTGTCATCCAATACACTAATGTATACCAAATATCAAGTCAATCCGACCACTGGAAGTGGGTGAAATTCGACTTGCAAGATTCCACCCGAACAAACATACATACATACATTGCGAGTTAAATAAAAGCTTATAAATAATAAAAGATGAAGTTTTTTTGGTTTATAGTTTTTTTAAACGCGCTAATCTCTGGAACTACCAGTCGGATTCGAAAAATTCTTTCACTAATAGGAAGCTACATTATCTCAGAGTGTTATAGGCTATAGGATTGTTATCCCGAGAACAGCTAGTATATTATACGTGGTTTCACCCGCGTAGGCCTATTTTGCCCTCTCACGGTTTGTATTTCAGGAAATCCTTTCATAGCGGATACTACACCCTCTAAGAAACTACGTACCAATTTTTTGTATGTCAAGATGTTTAAATAGGCTGTCGGCCTCCTGATGGAAAGTGGTCACCGTCGCCTATAGACATTTGCAATACCAGAGGGATTGCCAATGTGTTGCCGAACGGGGTCTGTGTTTCCCGACACCTAACCTAGATGTATTCAAGGCAAGAGTGAATAGGCTTTTTCTGGGTAAGCGGCTACATTCTCGGCCTCTTTATAAATCCTCATGGAGTCAGTTGAAGGTCAAACGCAAGACCATTAAACATAAAAAAACCTTCTGGATTGCGGTATTTCGCTTTTATGAAATAGATTAGAATATAACCCCCTTACTCATAAAGCGCTATTTAACTATTTTTTATAATATACTGTTTAAGGCCGGGTCTAAGCTCAAATCTCAAAAATGGGTTTCTTTGGGAGTCGAGTATGACGTAACGCAATGAAATACCTAACACAAAAAAATACTGTGGATAGAAGAGGGTTTTGAGAAAAATGTTAACCGAATAGAATATTAAAAAGTGCTTTGATATTCCCAATAAAAAAATCCTAAGTTACGTCTAAAAAAATCTTTCGTGTCGAAATTCTCCATATTTTCAGCGATGACAACAATTTTATTTTTAAGAATATATAAGATACAGAATTATATTAGAATGTTAACCGGACACTTATTCAATTTAATGCGTATATTCTGTATAATCTAAAGAAAACCCGTAAATAACAGTCCATTTCATAGAGTCGACACATTTATGATTTACCATTTTCAACCCTATTCCAGTGAAGAACGAGTCCTGTCAAAATCGTAGTCAGTCCGCGCCTTAAATGGTCACGTAAATAATGTCACATTATTTGACAATGACAATAGAGTGACGTTATTTACGTGACCCTTTAAACAATATATTAGTTAAATAACATTTTATGAGTAAGGGGGTAAGTAACTAACTATCTTCTGAATAGTTTCACAACATGTACCTAGGCTATAGGAATTTCAAGTTTTCCCTAGTATAGGTACTGTATGTATAGTTTCAAAAATCAATATCATCCCGTGTTTCTGCTAAACAAGGTTTTTTATTCATAACATAAATAAAAAAACCATACCCAACATATTACAAGCTTTTTGTTGTAAGTTTCCGCATAAGTTACTATGACTATTTTATTTTCAAAGCCTCTTAGGTAATATCATATTACAGAGACCCATTAGCTCATACTTAAACATGAAAAATGATGTGTACACAAAATTTTTCTTTCTTATATCTCTGTAAAAAATGAGGCAGGCTTTGTACCTTTTCTAATCCTCGTTACAAAATACACAAGAGATTCTTCTCTGATTATATTTTTCGTATTCTGGTGTATGCTGTGCAAGATAGCTTTTTTACTACGTAAGACACGTCTTGAGAATTCAATTAGCTTTCGGGTTTTATGGATTTCTGAGAAATATCTAAAGACATGCGCAAATATTGAATTCTTTGTTGTAAAAAGTATGAGCATTAAAAAAACTTGCATTCACAACGACGTCTGGTGCAAATTATATTACGTATATATATGTACAATGTTAGGGCTAAAAGCTGGCCTTTTACGACCAAGCATTGGCTATATCTAGTAGCTTGTTGATGTTGAATCCGAACCAAACTTAATGGCGGCTGTGAAGTGCGCTGCGAGCCGGCTTTGCACAGGTACAGTCATCTCGAATGTACCGCATATCTTCGTTTTCGCTACTGCGCAGCGTTCTGCGCCTAATATCACAGCCGCCACAGTCTGTAGGCTATACCTGGTTTTAGATATAAATGGATTCACCCAAGTTTTACCAACTGCTAGTGGCTGCACATAGTTCTAGCCGGTTAAACCTAGGTGTAGTCCCACTTCGGCTTTAAGCCGTAACATATACATAGCTCTTGAGCAATTTAATCTATATGAAAGAAAATCTTTATTGATATTTGACGCACGGACTTAATTCAAGGACCAAAATCCATATTATTTACAAGAAAACTATAAAATATTATTCAGTATGTATGTTCAATAATTCATCAACATCATAATAAACGTTTAAACTTGGGAATACAATTTTCCTCCTTCCAATTTACCTACGGATTTTACTATTTTCCTGCTACAAAACACGATTTATGGTTACGGATGTAGAACGTCGTATTCGGCATACTAAGCAAGTATTTGTTTGCATATCCTAGACAAAATAAGTTATACAGCTCCACGGAAAGTTCCGTGGATAGCTTATTGCTTGTTTAGGTGCATGATTGTTGTGGTATATTCATATGGGTATATTATTTTAATTTATTAATTACGCATACATATTCATATACAGGATGTTGTTTTGGTCGGCGACAAGCGACCCAGGAGCGGTAGTACAAAGTATATATTCCCCAAAAATGGACTTAATTCCATTAAATACTGTAAATATGTTGAGAAATACCTTATTCAATTTGAAATAAAATTACCGCAAAGTATGGTTACTAGGCACGTGCACAGACTAGAGCTAGGCACAAGCCGCCATCGCCCCACCCCTTTATTCCCTCGTACTCCCGTTGAGTATTATGTCTACACTTTAGCTTATTACATGATTTTCAAAATTTTTATTTTTTTATTTTTATTATAAAAATAAAATAAAGTATTTTTTTTATATTTTTTTTAGCACCAGTGTCATTTGTATTATCGACCCTGAGTCGCTCGTCGCTGACCAAAACAACGACCTGTAGAAGTAGTGCAACACATGCGTCCTCAGAGTAAATATAACCTAAAGGTATATGCGCCCTATAAGGCTATTGCGATTTTGTAGGAGCAACGTTAATAGGTGTTTATGCCACAGATTACTAAATAGTTACTTGTCTATGCCTCAAACATAAATAGAGTTTTACCTATAAGTTCCGAGGAGTCAAAGTATAATAGTCTGCGCATTTATGTATGTAGAATAAGATGTCGCTTGCATTGTGATCTGTGTCATACTTCTTATATCTAAATTGTATTTTTTTTTGTGTTTATTAAATACTTGTATTCTTTGTGAATTAGGCTTCGTCTTCGTCCCTTATGGCCGAAGGGTATCTATATACCCTTCGGCCATAAGGGACGAAGACGACCGAATGGCCCTATGGCCAAACGCAAGCGCATTTTGTATAAAATAAACGTATATCCCTTTATTACATCAGATGGTCAAAAGCAAATCTAGCAAAACCTAGTTTTAAAATATATCAGTCACTTTCTAACGTCATATAACAAAAATAGCCGGAACTATCTTGAAGCCTGGGTTTTTCTAGACTTGGTTTAAACCATCTCATGTAATAAGACAGACTGAATTTTTGGCTAATCTGTTCAGATGAAGGCTGACTTCCGAATCTGTGTTAACTTCAGTAGCTCTGACCTTCAATGGCTTTGACTTTGACTACAGGATTTCTACCTACAGTCCAACAGCTGCAGTTTAGCTGCAGTTACATTTCATCGTCCTAATTTACCATGAAGGTTGCTATCAACATTATGACTTAGCCTATGCTAAGTCCAATCGTTGCCTATTCATATTTCCTTGACACATTTAATGCACTATTTGTGTTCTTAACACGCTGGGTCAAACATGTCCACATGTCAAGGATAGGCGCTTTGCTTGCTTATTTATTGATAGCCTCCGTTCTGAAGGACATGTGCATTATTTTAAAAGGCCAATACGAAAGATTAAGCTAGTAATTTAGTTTAGAATAAAAATATGCTGAACCATTCTTCAACCTCAGCTATCAACTAGATACTGTTACTACAATTACTAATTTTTAAATTATTCATAAATAGATAACTATGTCTACACAGCTAAAAATCTTTATGCCATATCCTCTCAGAAAGGTACGGAGATCTCAGTACTGAGGCCAATATTTCACAAATAATATTTAAGTTGCCATCCCCACGTGACGTATGGTCACTGCCGAGTTCATCATTAGCCTATAATGTCCCACTAATGCGCACGGAAGTGGGCATATACTCCACCACCCGTGACCACTGCGGCTCGGTTGAGGTAGGCTAATGGAGGGCCGTAGCCTCCTTCTGCGAGACCGTAATGGTCCAGAAGGAGGCTGCTGAGAGGGATCGGGAGAGGGCCGATCCCACCCGGAGACGACGCCGCCGAGGCGCCGCAGTGCCTCGTGGCGGCCCTCCTGCCCTGTAGCTGGGGCGTAGAATCACAGCTACGGTGTTCCCCTGCCTGTCGTAAAAGGCGACTAAATGGGGACCTTCGGGGTCGTGGGCAATCGGGGCGGGGGCCCAGAACGCCCAGAAGCGACCCCGAGGAGGACGATGGGTCGTTGTGGTCACGACTCATCGTGCGATAGCACCGCGAGGGTGCTGGGGGGAGGTATCACACTTCCCCCGGGACGAGCTATCACAGCGCCGCGCGTGGAGGGGCGAGCATGTACGCGATCTGCACGAGAGCCCGCCCCCCTCTGTAGCGCAGGTGGCGACCACCGTGGGGTTTTAGCCGGTAAAAGTCCGGCATAACCTGGCCGCTCCCCCCCAAGGGCGGTCGGGTATCCTAAGAGGATTTCCCCACGGTAATAAAAAAAAAAAAAAAAAAAAAAAGGCTAATGCATGGTCAACCTGCTGTTGGAGTTTTGCAAACCGCCCCTCGACCAACGGCTTTACGTGCCTTCGGAAGCACGAAACACTCGATTCAAAATACCACAAGGCGGTCACACATCCAGGTACCGACCAATATATGGACCACTTATATTGTAGCAGAATCGGGACCCCTTCTTCATTTACTCAATCAATCTATAAATTGGATCCAATTCTGATATAACTCCTTATTGTCCTTAATCTTTGACCGTCCTTTACATCAAAAACAGTTCTTTCTCTATTCTATCAAACTTCATGATATTATTTTGTCAACGCTTTTTTATTAGTTGAGTCACAGAATAATGAATACTAACGTAGTTGGGTGTAATTTCTAGTAATATATTTACTTTTTTGCGATTGATTGCGATTTTATTATTCACATTCTTTATGATTATTATTTCCCCCTGCGCTTCAAGTTATCGAGAATTGCCTTTTCAAAATATCAGGAAGGAGATATTTGCTTCTTTTGCGACTGATTGCGATTTTATATAATTATATTTTTTTTTTATTTATTTGGTCTACAAAACTGGGTACAATCAATAGCATGGTTCAAAATTGGTAAAAATCAGTATCAGATTGAACGATTGAACCCTTCTAGGCGTAGACACAGCATGCAAAGTTTATAAAAAGGAAATAATAATATACAATAAAAAATTGGGTCAGACTAGGTTTACATTAATTATCTAGAAGGTAATGCTATGGATTAAGTATTCTGACAATTTTTTCTTAATTTTATTTGAGTTCATAGAACCAGCAAAGATATCTACTTGCGATCGGATATTGTAGCAAGAAGGACACATTCTATAAATAGGGGCATGCTGAGCGAGATTTGATTTGCAAAGGGGTAAAGTAAAGGTGGTACGGTAATTAATGATTAGTAAGTAATTCACGTTCTTCATAATTATTAATTATTTCAAAATCTAGAATTACCTTTTCAAAATTTCGGGAAGGTGAAATGTGTCGATTGTATAATAGATAAATAGATTTTGTACATATTTGTTGTAAATAAATTCTAGGACATCATCATTAACATTATTCATAATTATTTTTTCTCCCTGAGCTTCAAATTATCTAGAATTGCCTTTTCAAAATTTCGGAAATTGTGTCGCAAAGAAATGCTTCAAGTTAGAAGTAGACCACACAATCAAAATATACAAACCGATGATACAAACTTACTTTTGCATGATGTTAATATAATTGGTCGAGTCATGTATTTTTCCACGATGATGAAGCCTGATCTTTTACCAAGCGAGTAAAAGACACATTTTACCTGTTTTTTTACCGAAACAACGATAAATTGTCACGTGTAACTGAGCTACCTATCTTTTGAGCGTGAAATTATTATATCATGACTGGTCAGATTTCTCAGTGTCAATTACCTGAAATTCGATTATAGGATATATTGCGATCCACGGCTTACGAGGAGGATGTCAACGACCTCTGCACCCTTATTTCCTCCGATATGGAATATAAACGACATGTTGACATTTCCCCCAAAGTAAATTCATTGAACATTTGTACTGTAGGTAAGTATAGGTTGTACGTAGTATTTATATACTCTGAGGTATAGGTTAAACTTTTTCTGCTTTACTGGATTTGTTTCTTTGATTCAATTATACTTTTGAATTCACGAGATAATTTTTTTATGCTCAAAACAAAAAACAAACCTTGTAAAACCTAAAAGCTAAAAATATACATGAAATTGGCACCAAGCACAAATATTTTATAGCTGTCCAATATTCGGCGCAAATACCGAGAAAAACGAAGCCTGGAATTCTGCCTTGCCAAGCCTTTTGTAACACATTGCTTTCACAAAATATAAAAAGCGGCCAAGTGCGAGTCGGACTCGCCTATGAAGGGTTCCGTAGCAGCAAGTAACATAATATTTTATTTTTAGTTGATTGAATGAAAGGTAAATTGCAGCTTACGATTTGACGTATTAAAAAAAAACTACTTACTAGATCTCGTTCAAACCAATTTTCGGTGGAAGTTTGCATGGTAATGTTCATCATATATTTTCTATCTAGTGCACCGTGGTTTGCCACCAATGATGAAATACATGAGGCACTAAAAATTAAAACAGTCAAGGAGGAGATAAAACAATCTGCCTCCAACTACAAAGGTCGGCTCCAAAGCCACCCTAATGACCTAGCCAACGAGCTCACACAAGTGACATACTCCAAACGCCTTAAGCGCCATGATATCCAAGACTTGGAAGCACGGTGGTAAAATGAAAAAGGGGCTTCCCACTGGGGAATACCCCTTAAATGAGAGCAACCTCTTAACACATCTGCTCATAGTCTCAAGACTGATCGCAGATTAGCGCTGAAAAAAAAAAAAAAAAAAAAAAAAAAATTTTTTTAGTTTTATCTTTCTCTTATTTTAGAAGTTACAGTTACACACATTTTACCACTTTGGAAGTCCCTCTCACGCAAACTATTCAGTTTAGAAAAAAATGATATTAGATACCTCAATATCATTTTTGAAGACCTATCCATAGATACACCACACTAATGGGTTTGATGAAATAAAAATATTTGAGTTGCAGTTCTAAGTATGGGGAAGCCCTAAAATTTATTCAAAGTCAAGTCAAGTTTCGGAAAAAAATGGCTGTGACATACTGTGACATCCGTATGGACGGACAGACAGACAGACATGACGAATCCATAGGGGTTCCGTTTTTTGCCATTTGGTTACGAAACCCTAAAAAGTCCAGTATTGGATAAACGGTACAATGTTACCATGATAACATTAGGCATATAGTGTTAAAAGCTTTTGCACCTATTAAAAAGATATAAAGAGAAAACGATACCAAGATAAGAAGCAACCTCGCCAGTTTTGGCACCTTACTTTTTACTGCCTGTTCAACGTCATCAACTTATATGTGTTCTTACCTTACACTACATATCGTAAAGCATTGCTTTATGTTTCTGTGAAGCTATTCCGTGATCATTGCGTTCACTTAATGACTTAGCAATGCTGACTGTAGCCGCATGCTTAGCCGCTCAACGAACTATCCTATCCTGTTTCTACCGAGTTATTAATCTGGATAAGGAAAGGAGAATTTAAACCTGCATGCTCTTTTTGGGATAGTTTCGAAAGAAATAAAATAGGTGATTATCCATAGCTTGAAGACATGATCCAAAATGAAAACGCAAAGCAATACTTATGTTTAATTAAGGACTATTTAATATTTATAAGATTTCATTAAGTTCAAAGCAAATCTATACTGAGCTAGACATGATATACTGAAGAAACGAATTACTAGAATAACTCTGTGTAAATCAGAGTAGCCTACACGATTATAGCGGCGGCTGCCAATCCATTTTCGAAAGAGATCGTGAGGAAACCATAGGACGATGGTAGGGTAGGCTTTTTTATACCACTAAGGTGGCAAAAAAGCATACGGCTCGCCTGATAGTAAGCGGTTACGCCTATGACGCTTACAACACCAGGGGTATCAATCGCGCGTTGCCGACCCTGAAAAAACCTCTTCACACCCTTCTTGAAAAACCCCATGCTGTACTCCATTGGGAAAACCACGGCGGCTACAGTCTGAGCGTCCGCGGAAGAAAACTCCTTTGAGCCCGCACAGTTCGAAACAATTCTGGTTTCAATGGCCCTGATTCTGTTGTTCACAACTAAACTAATTTTAATCTCACTATGTCTCTTTCTAACAAAGAATATAAGAAAAAGATGTAAGAAATTTAGTCCTGTCAAATTAGTCCAATGCTTATTTTTAATATAAATTTAGTCGCCATCTATCGTGGTTACGCCTAAATACACGCATAATAAGACGGCAAAGATTAATTTTACAACTTAAAATATGTTCTATCCTTTTTCAATAATGTTCGTAAGAAAGAGATGAGATGTGACTAAAATTAGTTTAGTGCGATTTACAACAAACTCGGCACCAATGTGTGAGGATGGACTCCCCGTCGATGGCGAGAGTTGCGATGGTGGAAGGTAGCCGTGGGCATCAAGTCGAACAATTCCTTGGAACACTCCCCGTTATACAAGCTGTACTTTTTCTGTAGTACCTACCTAGCCTACTAATTATTGTCGCCAAGCTACTACCGGTGAATTCCACAGTCCCTTCGAGGCTTTTTAAATGCCGTTTGTAAATTAGGCTGCAGAGCTAAAATAAATAATTTGTTATGTAAAGTTTACTCAGACAAATAAGTAATTTATTAATTTCAGTTGCTTTGTAAAGGTAATTAATTTCTAGGTACTACGACAGCTAAGTAATTATCCAAACTTAATTAGCTAAAACTATGGAGTTTATATTTTGTGTTTACTATTTACTCATTAGTATTTGGCATGTCTTTATTACTAAAATGTCTAGGTATTCTTCATGGAACAATGTAGTTTTCATGTATCTACATTAGAAGCTACATACATTAGATACTAGAGGACTAGCTTTTTTTAATTTTTTGTTAAAGTTAATTTTTTTATAAGGTAAGATAGCAAGCAATCATAAGGCCCGCCTGATAATAAGCGATTTGGGAAGACTATAGACGGTTCCAACACCAGGGGCATCACTTGTGCGTTACCGACCCTGCCAAAATCTCTTTATACAAAAGGGGTAGTCCCTGTGCAATGACAAACAAGGGCAGTGTCATTTCATACTACACCGCTGCTCCCCTAACACTGCCAGCACAGCGACTTCATGGACCTCTGATAATATGTATTGTATAGGATGGGTAATATACAGTTTTGATGACAGCTATATGTTACAAGAGATATGAAAAAAGTTAGTCAGACTCCTAGTTAGGCTGAATTATTTCAACAAATACGTTTTTCTCGCTAGAATAGTTAGGGCTGGTCGTAAACCAGAAATGTGGGGCAGGCAGTTTTATGATCGGGCACCAGGTGCCAGGTATAATACCAAAATATTTGAGACTTCATCGCTCTGATAAAATTATGTTAACATCGTTGCGATTTAGGAAAATTGCCTTATCTATTTATGTATGCGACATCTTTTTTGGGTGATATTTCCGTTTTATATTTGAGTTTTCCGGCTAGGGTTGCCATCCGTCCAGGTTTCCCCGATTTGTTCTAGTTTAAAGGACGTCCGGTGAGCGTCTGGGCGGGGTTTCATTTGTAATCAAGGTTTAAATGTTTTCAAGTCACAACAATTAAAACTCTTTTTTTTCTGAGTAATTAAAAAAAAAACTATTGACTGTCCGGCCCACAGTTTAATTAGCGATCTACTGCATCCCATGGTTGAAATTTGAAAAACCTTTCGTGGATGTCTAGGTCATTTAAGACACATTTGGTTTGAACAGTAGTGGGAGCATATGTCAATACTCATTTTATATGTATAGATTAGACTTAAAATATGTTTGGGATTTTAGCCTACCTCTTACGCTTTGACATTTTTCAGAAGGGAGGGATCGTGAGGAAATCTATGTGGGTGGTGGTAGAGTACTTTCTTGTGGAATCTAATCCTATTCCACAACTACACACAATCTTTAAAGAACATACAGTAGTACCCAATTAATATGGCTTACCGATGTACCTGCGTAGAAGATACATTTTCAAAGCGCGGGAAACGCTATTGGTCGGTAGCTGCCGCCATGTTAGCGCGCGCCGTGCGGAGGGGCGTGACTTGCGAGTGAGACGGAACTAACAGCTGCAGTGTATTATGAACCTTATAGTAGTGATCTAAGGTTGATTGTAAGTTTTAAGCATTCTTTCGTTAATCTTCGGGGCCATACTTTCTTTTCTGTGCGAACGAAGATTCACGACGCGCCATATAAGTTGGGTAATACTGTACCTACATTCCGCACTTTGAATCAAAACAATGAGTAATGAAAATATATCCCGACATTATAAATTCACTGAATCATAACATCTCGTCTAGAACTTCCATAATAATAATGTTTCCTAGATATAAGCGACAAATGCAATATACATCGCACAAGCGGCCGACCTTCGTAAGTTCCGCGCGGAAGTCCGTTGCCATGACGACGCATTCTCCTGCCCAGGAAACACCTTGGAACTCGATATTGGGGGTTGTTTTGTATCCTTTGATAAATAAGTCGATAGAACATTGTGCGCTGTTTATAAGTGGTGGGTTTTTGCGTTAAAATATCAATATGGAAAACGAGGAGCCTCCCAGGATAAAGGTAAGGACTTACCTATTACTTAACTCCTATGGCAATCCAATGATTATGCGCACTATCACAACAAATCACAAAGTTTTAATGCTCCTCGGTCTGTAGCGTCTTTCGTACTGAATGTTGCGAGGCGCGCGTCTCGTTTTATTCGCACACACGCGCTTGGCGATGCGTCGCCGAAGTATGTAGAAGATTCCCGAAGTTCTTTTCTCGCTCACACATATGATGTGGGAAAAGGAGAGGAATCGGGAAGCAGAGGCTCGTCATTGATACTCAATATGAGTAAATATTATTATAGGTATTTTGGCCTAAACATCCTCCGCCGCCTTGAGAATACGTAGTGTTCTCAAAAGAAAGAAAAAATAATTAATTATAAGAACTAATTACAGATTAAAATAATTACTAAAGTACTGAATATAAGATGCGGTATGATTAATTTTTATTGTGAGGGTAATGGACATAACTTGACAATGGGTCTTTTGAATGATCCATTTGAAGTTTTTACTAAAGCGACGCGGATATTTCCATCCTTGCCAGGATAAACTTGTGATATTATGCCCAACGGCCAACGTAAAGGGGGAATATCATCTTGGTGTATAAGAACCACAGTACCAATCTTAATGTTATCTTTATCAATGAGCCATTTCTGTCTAACTTGAAGATTATGTAAATATTCTATACGCCATCTTTTCCAATAGCTACACACCATCTGATCTAACAATTGTTTCCGACAACGTAAAGATATGGTTTCCTCGGACACATTCTGAAGCGGCAATGAAGTCAATGGTGAAGCCATTATAAAGTGAGCGGGAGTAAGAGGCTCCGGGTAGGGATTCTCAGATAAAATGCAAAGCGGTCTAGAATTTAAGACTGTTTCAATTTGGGTAAGAACAGTGAGGAGCTCTTCATATGTGAGGAGCTGCGAACCGATAACACGGTATAAATGAGTTTTAATCGATTTTATATTAGATTCCCACAATCCTCCGAAATGTGGGGCGCGGGGTGGAATCATTTTCCATTCAATGCGGTACTGATCGGTAAGTAGTTCTTGTAATTGAGCTTTAGCTCCGACAAAGTTAGTTCCGTTATCGGAGTAAAGAAAAGAAACAGGTCCTCGACGGGAAATGAATCGCTTAAAAGCGGAAATAAAAGTATCTGATGACACATCAGCTGCCAATTCGATGTGTACAGCTTTGGTTACTAAGCATATAAACAAACAAATATATGCCTTTTGGCTCTTTTGACCTCTGCGTCTACATAATGTTACTTTAATGGGTCCAGCATAGTCAACACCCGTATGCACAAACGCTTTGGTCTCCTGAACGCGGCAAGAGGGTAAATCAGCCATTTTTGGGCTGAGAAATGAAGGGGAATTTTTAAAACAAAAGTTACATGAATGTACTCTGTGTCTAATGACACTTCTAGCGGACAGTATCCAATATTTCTGGCGCAACAGTGAGCTCAGAAGATTGGCACCAGTATGGCAATGAGCACGGTGAAAATAGTCTATAATAAGATGAGTAACGTGGTCATGTTTAGGTAAAAGAGCGGGATGCTGAGCTTCATACGGAAGATTTGCATTTGAAAGTCTACCTCCAATTCTAATAATTTTATCTTGATCTACAAAGAGGTCAAGTTTTTTAAGAGGGGAAGATAATTTAACTTTTTGAATATTATTAAATAAATTTTGAAAATGAACTTGTTGTACAGAGCGTATTAAATATACTTCAGCTTTATTTAGCTCAGAAGCTGTGATGCGGCTGTGACCTTGATCACGAGAAATTATGCGAGAAAATCTAAGTATGTATACTATTATGCGTAATATTTTATTCCATGATGAGTATTTCAGAGCAAGCTCGTAAATTAAATTAGGCTCAACAGAAGCGGACGCGGTACAAGTAACAAGCGTTTTACTATTAAATTCAGGTAGGTCCTCACAGCATTCGGGACTAAATGGAGTGATAGGCCATTCTGAAACTGGATCTTTTAACCATTTCGGGCCGTGCCACCATAAGTGATGTGACACTAGCTGCTCAGGTAAAATAACTCTAGAGAGACAGTCGCTAGGATTTTCTATACCACTAACGTGGTAGAAATGTTTTGGGTCAAGATTTTCTTGACATTTAGCAATGCGGTTACTAACGAAAACATTCCATCTATGTGGAGATGAATGTATCCATGACAGAGTAATTTTAGAATCGGAGAATGCGAATATATTATCAATAGCGGTTCGAGCACTATAAGTCTCATTATAACTAGCGCGTAGCTGTGGATCGCGTAGCTTGGTACGCTCCAAAGCAAGTAAACGGCGGTGAGCAACGGAACGGGAATCACCTAACACGTCAGGATCCTCACGAAAAGGTAACGCGGTGCAATATCTGCCTGCGGAGTCCCGTGAGAAGTTACGAGAGAACAGCTGTTCACACTCCTTTTCGGCCGAGCTCATAAATTTTTGCGCGGGAATTTCTTCGAGCTTCCAAAACTTAAGTAGGGAATCATCTAAAGAAATAATAGTAAGGTCATTGGGACCAGAAATGAAAAAAGTCGCGGTATTAAAATAAGTGGATGCATTTTTATTAATATTAGAGTTAGCGGGAACGTCGCCCATAAGAATATAACCGAACACGGTTTCAAGGGCAGAAGGAGCGGGAGGTGCAATAATTTTTTGACCTAATAATAAAAATGGGAACAATTGTGCCCCGAGAACTACTTCGACCTCTCCGGGGATGTGCCACAGAGGGTCAGCGAGCGGTAAGTTACCTAAATGTTGCACTATAGAAGTCTCAACATATTCAGTCGGTAACCTGTCAGTAATGCAATCAACGACAAGAGCGGTAATATTATAAAAATATTTTTTATTTTTCGCGGTTATTTTAAATTGAACGTAGCCGTGAATAGGACGCGAAGTGGATCCTACACCCTTTATAAAAGAATTGCTAAGCGGTATTATATTTAAATTTAGTTGTTTACAACAGGCAGTTGTAATTATGTTGTTTTGAGACGCGTTATCTATTAAACATCTAACTGAAATATATTTATTGTCCTTATTAGACGCATAAACTTGAGCGGTTGATAAAAGTACAGTAGTATGGGAAGGATTTAATTTATTAAAAGAATCGCGTTCGTTATCATTATTCTTATCAACTCGCGCTCGGGTGCATAGCGACACCGGTTGCGGAGCGTCCGTAGCGTTAGAAGGAGACGATGTCGGATGCGCGGGCGAGGCTGCGCACGGGAGCGGTCGCGGCGCGGCGCGGGCGGCGGCGGACGGCTGCGCGATGCGGTTATCGCTGTCATCAAGACGCGTCGAGTGAGAGGGACGCGAGTCGGAAACTATTTGTTGCGATTGTGAATTACTATCCAAATGCAAAAGAGAATGATGGTGTTTATTACAAGTTTTACAACTATACGAAGACTTACACTGAGAAGCAGTATGCGTAAGGCTGAGGCAGTTTACACAGCCTTTTTTAGATTTAACAAAATCTAAACGATCTTTAGTATTAAGTGCTTTAAAAGATGAACAATTAAAAATCTGATAGTGATCAGATTTATTACAAAATAAGCAAGTGCTTTTATTATTATTATCGCGTGCAAGGAAAGCATGGTGGACTGTGTTTGAATTACGCGGTTGAGACCGAGAAGCGGGCGGATTATTAAGGTTGCTACCGACTGGGGCGGTTCGCGCGGAGCCAGCAATTGGCGTAGAAGTGCGGTCTAATATTTTTACTTGCGATTTAATAAAATCAACAAAATCCTTATAAGAAGGAATTTCTTTATTCCTCATAAACATTTCAAAGGAAATAGCGGTTGCGGGATCTAACTTCTTTAAAGCTAAAGAAAGTAAGATAAAATCTTTCATATCTTCAATACCCAACTGTTCCAAAGCAGATACAGAAGAGTGGAAAGTTTCAATGAACGTATTTAAAGACGCGGAATTATTTAATGCGGGTTTAATATTGAATAAATTAGACATGTAGTGTGAGCCTAATGCTCTTTTATCTTGATATTTTTGAACTAAGCTGTCCCAAATAGAATTATAATTATCACCGGACGGTATAATACCTGCCGTGATTTTTAAAGCATTTCCTGTTAATTTACCTACAAGATATTGTACTCTTTGAGAATTCGAAAGATCAGGATTTGAATGTATATTAGATTTAAAAGATTCAAAGAAGACGGGCCAATTTTCAATTTTTCCATCAAATGACGGAATTTGAATTGGTGGTAGTTTGATACGACCTTTATATTGGGACGGAATAGTATTCTGCGAGGACACATTCGACGTAGTATTTGTCTTATTGACGATAAGAGAACGAACCCTTTCTATTCGGGTGTACACTGTATCAAAGGAAATCATTTTTTTATAATCAATCTTATATTCTGGATCAAGTTGCATATTTAACGCGTTAATTGTATCTAAATTGGCACTAAATTCATGACGAATTGTACTAATAATTTCAGTGTCCGCCATGAATGTCTCTGAGGAACGAAGGTCTGCACTCGCGGACGTGGAAATATTCTTAGAAGAATCATATAAGAACGATAATTGTTCAAAAATAGCTTCATTTTTAGCTTCCAATATTTTAATTTTAGTTTCAATAGCTTCCATTGTGAAAGATTGCGTAATAATAAATTGCAAAATTACCTAATTAAAGTAAAATGACGTAGGTAAGTAGGTAGGTATATCCAACAGTTTAGGCACCTACCTATATAGGTATGAAAGTTTATTTCAAGTCGACAGACAAGGCTCATAGAATGCAATTATATGCGTAGTAATAGTACAAATAGTAAGTACGTATTGCGGTTATTAGTACACCATATGATTTCGTATAATAAGATACGAATCGGTACCTATAAAATCTAAGTCCTAAAAATATGGAGGAGCGGCGGCGGTATTGAATACCTAACTACTTTTTATCACGATTGGCGTGGTAAAAATGGCGGGAGTACGAAATATCGTATTTATATAGTCTAAAACCTATTTATGAGGTATAAGACTTGCGTATTATGAGGTATATACCTATTTAGAGGCATAAAACCTATAGAAAGCGGGAAATTATTCGTGATTTGATATGAAATTAAATTACTGTAATGGCTGACTCAAAATGAATCCGCTCGAAGGCGTACCAGAAAAAATGGTGGGTTTTTGCGTTAAAATATCAATATGGAAAACGAGGAGCCTCCCAGGATAAAGGTAAGGACTTACCAGGAACTCCTATGGCAATCCAATGATTATGCGCACTATCACAACAAATCACAAAGTTTTAATGCTCCTCGGTCTGTAGCGTCTTTCGTACTGAATGTTGCGAGGCGCGCGTCTCGTTTTATTCGCACACACGCGCTTGGCGATGCGTCGCCGAAGTATGTAGAAGATTCCCGAAGTTCTTTTCTCGCTCACACATATGATGTGGGAAAAGGAGAGGAATCGGGAAGCAGAGGCTCGTCATTGATACTCAATATGAGTAAATATTATTATAGGTATTTTGGCCTAAACAATAAGGAAACATTCATATCCTTTAGTCTCACTTAGGCCCAGTTTCAATAATTTACGGACCGGTAACGGTTAAGATTTATTAAAATTAAGACTCTTATATCTTTACTAATAATAACCATAAAATCGCAGTCCAAGATACAAGCATGTTGTCATGCTTAGTTTGGGCCTTGCCAGTAACCTGTGTCAAATCACTGTCCAGTTAAAACTAGTGTACTTATGTTGTATTTTTTGCATAAATTGTAAATCTTTTTGGCAATAAATATTTATTATTATTATTATTATTAATGAAGCAAAGACCTCAAAGTTTTGCATAGCAGACCCTCCCATATGGAAGTAGCTATTACAGGTAAAATTAGCTTACGAAGTGATCTATATGTCCAGTTTGGCAATAAAAAAACCTACCATTGGTAAGCAAAACGATTCGTTTTTGTTTATTGAAACCGGGCATTAACTAATAATATTGATAAGTTTGAGTCGTATGTGAGGAAGTTTTTTTCGCGTTGTATTTTATACCAGTACCTACGGGTCTTAAAAGTATAATAGACTATAAGATCTAGACGAATTTTAAATCCCTACAGCTATCTTTTATTCAAACAATAGTGTGATTCCACTTCCTTCCTGATTTCGCCCGATGTCAAATAACCAGTAAATATACGTCAAATTGAATTCTCGTCCCTGACAAATCTGACCGGGGGTAATGTAATGGTAGAGATGTCGCTTCACGCGATTACGGCTCCATATGACATCTGTTATGGATGGTCCGATTCTTGTCTAAACAGTTTGAAAGCCGTGTAGTACAAGTACAATTTGCCACTGTCATAAGTGGTCTTCCCTCAAATATACATAGGTATAAAAAGAAATAATAAAATAAAAGTAAAAAATAAAAGAAATAAAACTTACAAGTGGATACCATGAAGAAAGCTTAAAAATAACTTGTCTCGAAATAATAACTTGGATATTGCACCAGCTCCTGGAAAGAAACAAAACAAAAATAAATAAAAATAACAAAACAAATTAGTAACACATTTACAAATACGCAGTAATGTTTATTAATATTCACCGCACCTATAAATAAAACAAGCTGATTACATCAAACAAAATAGTAATAACAACTAACAAACTATAAAGCGGCATGGTATAAGGAGTTTATACCTAAATGGCAACATAAATTACAAAATAAAAACTCCTTTGCGGTTATCCGTTTTCCCGTTCTAAATTTAAAATCCTTTTATCGCATACAGCGTCAGTGGGTGTTCGTGCGTCCGGATGCCGCGTAACCGCGGGCTCGTGAAAAAGAAGAAAAAAAAGAAAATGCGCCCTGCGGCTAAGCGCCACATGTGACGCAGCGTGAATCGAGTTTTGCTGGAACGTAATCGACTATCGTGTGAAAATACGTTAACTCGATTACTAGGGTTGTAGTAGAATAATTTGAAATAGAGAAAAATCAGATTTCTGTTAAAAGTGGGATACTAAGGAAAATATAATATAACTTATATTTATTTCCATAAGAGGAATTTTCTAATGTAACACAGATCGTCGTTATCTAAAAGGAAGTTGTAGCTTGTTATCCAGGCTTAACTTAGGCAAACAAACGCCTACAAAATCAACAATACAAACACGATACAGTCATACACACAAACAGACGCGATGATTCTTCGCTGAGTCACAAACGACATGGATCATTAGGCGCATGGTGACCTAACTATTGCACGACTTGAATTGGTATTTGGTAGTATTTAAAAGAGCTAGATGTGGCGAAATTTGGGTAAATGCAGAAACTATGCTCTGAAGAGATAATTCTTCTGAAGAATTTCGAATGTAGGTAAGTTTAGATTAGATATTAGTTACCCATCCGCGCATTTGGAATTAAATAGACATTGGAGCAGATCTGGATTTATTTCAATACATATATGCTCCTAGCTAGGCTGTTAAATAAGTATCATAGGGAAATCATAATGTATGAAAATATATAATATCATAAAATAATTGATCGGAAAACCAAATCAATTCATTAGAAATCAAATCACAGTTCTTTCATGTTCTACTCGCTGGTTGTACTACCCCTTATTACTTATTCTATGGTTTTTGAATTCTATTTCATAGATACTTACGAGACGTAAGGTAAATAAACGCGATCTTTAAAACACCTATTGATTAATTTGCAATCTGTTGTGCAAATGATTGATTGATCAATCGAAATTGAACCTCCCAAAACTTCATTTGGAAATTATAAGCTGTAGATTTGCATTTAACAGGTAAACAACTAAGTCGAAGAAGAACTAGACTGTTGAACGTCACGTAAATACACTGAATCACAGTGTATACAAACATGACACGGATCACTTCGCGGTTTGCTTTATATATTACGTTCTTTGTGTAAACATCGCACTGCCCGTTTATGTACAAATGATTTTATAAATTAAAAAAGTTGACGAATCTTTAAAGGCAATGTTTTGAGTTAATCGAATTAAAATCCTGGACCAATGACATACATTCTCTATTGGTACAATTGATTGTCTGACAATCTTTTTATGGGCTTGTATTACCATCACCATAAGTGATGATGCGGCCAAAGGTGTGAAGCAGACAATGCTAAGAAGGGAGCTGACATTCATTCAAGTCTGCTAGAATGACTTGGCGAAAAATTTTGAACTTGGGACTAGTACTACAACAGAAAGTATCCTTCCATCGTGCCTAAGGTTTCCGAAAGCTCAAGCTTCTGTTTAAACGCAATAAGATGAACTAATTATTAAAGAAATTCTGGCCCTCCAAAAATTACATTAAATGCCCTATTTTTCCGCCGTGATTAAAAGGACTACCAGACAAATTCGAAAAGATTTTAACATAAAAGAAAGTAATAGGGACCTAGATAACACCTTACTTAAAATTTTAATGTAATAAATTAACTTTTTAACAAAAAAATAAACCGCCTTCAAAGTACACAAAAAAGTATGAAATAACTCTTATCTGACAATGTTTTGAAGTGCTCGAAATCGCATGACGTGTTCTTTTGAAAATATTTCGCTGACTTCAAAACAGTTCAAAACTTTTTAGTGTACTTTGAAGGCGGTTTATTTTTTTGTTAAAAAGTTAATTTATTTTTGAATTTTTAGTTGCATCTATATGAAATTTCTGTGGGACCATTTCGGTATAAACCCCTTTCGAACAAAAAAAGAATTTTGCAAATCCGTCTATATATGACGGAGTTATGCCCGAACATACATAAAAAAAAAACATACAAACATCTGAATTGATAACCTCCTCCTTTTAGAAGTCGGTTAAAAAGTAATTGAATTGGCTCAGTTTTCGAGGAGGAAAATGGGGAAAACGAAACGTCGATTTCGTAAATTTTTTGTGAAGAAATCGGTCTGAGCTGCAGATGTCTCTATAGCACATAGCGCATAGCATAGCGGCATAGCGCGATGGCAATAGTTTCTTCAAATACCTATTTTTCAAATTCCTCGCAGCTAGGAACCCCTCTTAAACAGGTACTTGTAGAATGGAATGAGAATTATTTAAAACTAGCTGTCCCCCGCGTTCCCGAGGGATCGCATGTGTTTCCGGGATACAAAGTACCCTGATTTATTCCAGAACATATTCTATCCAAGTGCCAATATCATCCAAATCCGTAAGTTTTTGCGTGAAAGTCTAACAAACGTCTTCACAAATCGCATCCTCACATTCTTATAAACTTTCTCATTTATAATAATATAGTAGGATTACACAGCTTGCGTAATGGCACATTGTCAAGCTCAAAAATAACCCGGTAGGCAAGTTTATTTTAGTTCACTTCCTGTTACGACTCAATCCTGCGAGGTACTTATTTATATCACCAATTTTCTCAGTAACAACATTATAAAGTTGCAAAATACTTAAGTTTTAGAACAAAACAATTGAACGCGTTCAATTAGTTCAAGTTACGACGGAAACATAAAACAAAAATGAATCATTTCACTCGGCTTTCGAGTGAGAAGTAAAATCGTGGGAGATATCAAACAATAACTGTGTTCAGTCACAACATCTGATATAACGTCTCACAAACTTGGTTACGATACAAATCAAGCGAAGATATTTAATAAAACAACTCATTTTTATATACACCTACAAACCATAGATAATGGTCAATGAAATAAAAGTGAGGAAGTGAAACTATGTATACAGAAACTCATTCGATCACAAACAAAGAACTAAAAAGCCATTAAAAGACGACATCAATTTTGGAGGTGCATAAGTGATATGGAATTGAACCAAGTTCTAGCAGTTCTAAGGAATGTGTGACAAGTGCTATAATAGTAACGAAAGACACGTCAACTTCCGGAATAAATATTTACCTTTTAAACATGACCAGCAGGTGCTAGATATCATCAAATTTGGTTTCCAAGAATCGTAATCTCATACAGAGGTCTTAACCATACTATTTGGTTTGTTATTCAAACCAGAGAATGGAGGTCCAACTGAACTCATATTACATTTCCATACATTGTTGGAGCTTGTACTTGTAGGAAGTGTAGATTGTACCACATGCACATGTAGTATATGTACAAGCCCTTCGAAGTATTAATAGATACCAAGCAAGGAACGGAAACTGCTGCGGCGTGACTAACGGATGAATAAATATTTTATAATACTTACAATAACGCTAATGCAGAAGATAAGCAAAACAAAATAACAACCACTTAAATTAAAATGGTAAACCGAAACAATTTAGCTCCAATTTCTTAAAAGCAAATAACAGAAACATTTTCATTGGAGCGAATTAAACCGCGACCTCACAAGAGCTTTTTTACAACGCCAACTTAATTTCACTGG
This sequence comes from Polyploca ridens, assembly GCA_951394255.1. Classification (NCBI taxonomy): domain Eukaryota; kingdom Metazoa; phylum Arthropoda; class Insecta; order Lepidoptera; family Drepanidae; genus Polyploca; species Polyploca ridens. Next base: position 4,531,302 of record OX596259.1, on the reverse strand, counting down.
CCATCAAACTGGAAACGCAACCCAGAATTAGATGGGCTGATGTCATCCTTTAAAAACAGGAAAGGATCGAATCTTTTATTTGCTTTAAGGTCATTGGTATTTCGAAAGACGAAGCAATTATAATCGGAGAATCTAATGCTTTAAATTAGCAGTACATAAAACCGTAATTACAAGACGGATCGTTCAAAAGGATGCAACAAAAGTGGCAATATATTGTCACTCGAAAACGATTAATTGTTAGACAAAACCTTACAAATTGTTTGGCATGTCACGGACACAACACGGAACTAACTAGCCATGGCCAGGGTTGTAACACAATCGGGCACATGATGGCCGATGCGGTGACAATAGATATCGAATTACCTACCTCGTTACGCAATGACAAAGCTTCCTCGGGTGGCTATCGATGGATGTTACTGAAATACAATCTATCATTTACGATGAAGAGCATGAAACTGAATATGAAACTACCGTAACTTAATCTGTGGAACAGTTCTAGTCGATAAAGCTTTGTTGGGAATAAAATCGGAAACAATCCATTTCTTAACTCTATTTGTATCATCAGTCTTACGAACAATATTCCTAAGAACGGACCACAGATCACGAGAACTGACAAATTCAATATTATTCAGATACAAAATATATTTATGAATCGTATATTTCAGTTAGGTGTAAAATAACATCTACATGGTTAAATTACTAATGCTCGTGCTCAGAATTAATAAGTAAGATCTAAAAATAGCATTGTATGACGTATAACGCTCAATTTAACAGAATCAACTGAACTGTCCATTATTGTATTGAAACGGAATAACCAATTAAATGTGACCGGCGCGCGCGTCGATTCGCGAGCGCATTGCGGACCAAAAACCAACCGTTATACTTACTGTTACAAAAAACATGTTGCTGCTCAAAGAATATTGAATTTCAATAAGTTATGATAGGAATTATTTCATCCTGATTGAATATTATTTCTTGTTGTTTTTTTGTTTTAGTTAATGATGTAATAATGCGTATTCAGGATAATTAAACTATAAATACTATAATAACAAGCTAACTAACCACAAAACTAATGAGTCAAATGAAGAAAATAACATGCCGTTAAACGTTAATATTTTCCTTCTTAAAGTGCGCATCGACAATTATGTAATAACACAAATGCTAGGTGTACTTAGGGATATGTGAAATTCAATTCATAAATAAGGACTTCGTTTTAGAACATACCTCGCAGTCTAGAGATGGGAGATCATACATGGTAACTTCTGTAACTCCATCCTTAAATGCTCGCCAAGGACCTAAACTAACGCTTGTACTGTGATAAGAACTGTAAAGAAATTCGGTACCCAAAACTTCTTTTATCAACGTAATAAGCGCTCAAATCTGAGGCACGGGAGTGCCCCCCGCCAAGACAGCCAAGCGAAGCGCAAGGGCACTACCTACCTTTTCTCGAAGCGCTTCGTCGTTTTTTTGAAGCCTTATAACTTGGGTTTGGATTATACCAGATAAACAAAATTTTCGGGAAATGATGTCAATAGTGAACTTATTAAATTTCAATAACATAGCTCTTATACTTTAGATTTTATTGATACCTAAAAAACCCCGATTTCGTCACTGACTCACTGATGATCATCAAAACTCATAGGGTACTTCCGGAAGTCCTAGAACGCTGAAATTTGGTATGTAAGCTTGTATTAGTACACAATCAACAAAAAAAAATATAAAACTTGGAAATTTCAAAAAAAACAATCGTAACTTACAAAAAGAAGTAAAATCCCACCAAAAACATTTTTATGTAAAATGTTGCCGCCAAGACATATAGCTTGCACTGTCAAAAAGTTATCAGATCTCATGTAGAGCCAAGCTTATAACTCTACTTGCCCTTACTCTACAAGCCCTAACTTCACAAACTCTACACACCGTAGTCAAAATATGTGGCTTGGCCGTTTCACTACTACAAGAACTATTCTATAACAAAAAAGTAACAGTGAATACATTTTTCACCTTACTCCTTTGTTACGGTAGCGAAACGGCCAAGCCCCATATTTTGACTACGGTGTGTAGAGTTTGTGAAGTTAGGGCTTGTAGAGTAAGGGCAAGTAGAGTTATAAGCTTGGCTCTACATTAGATCTGATAACTTTTTGACAGTGCAAGCTATATGTCTTGGCGGCAACATTTTACATAAAAATGTTTTTGGTGGGATCTTATTTATCTGCAGAACTGATACTGCATCGTTATGAAACCTAATGCACAAACTTTCTACTATAATAAAACTTTTCTAAATCTCTCCATTTATAAAAGTAAAACTGCAGGTGAAAGAAGAGTCATCAAAAATTACTATGCATGGATAATTTCTATACAAGTTTCTTCACAAAGCAAGTTTTCTATCACCCGTGTCTACGGCATCTGGGGTCTTGTAAGTGACCTTGTTGTCTTGACCTCATCACAGCCTACATGCTCTCAAAAACCATAAACAAATATGAATCCTGCTTCAATGAACATAAGAATTACAATCATGTACAAAGAGATAGTTTCGCAAAACATAATGCATGTATTGTGTGGCGGTGCGGTCCATTATAATTTTTGCCATGCATAATACGAGCTATTATAGTCTTTATTGGTTCATGATAAAGTAGAATATAGCATATTGCATGGTAATTGTGAGTGCTGCATTAGGCATTTGACATAGATAGATTAGTTCATGTATGTGTAATAAGCATGACAAAATAGTCCGCAGAACTTCTGTTTCAGCTGTCTAATGTATGCGTCAGTCTGTCTCGCTCAGTAATTAACTTTGTTAACTGAATTAAAAGCTAAATATAAAACAGCTAATGAAGCGAAGTTTTAAGGTCAAAGGTTTGAATTCTACAAAAAGCGTGAGTTTTCGGTGAAAGAAAACTTCGTGAGGAAACCATGGTCAATTCTACGGTGGTTGTATACTTCAGGTGGTGGGCTATCACAATCAAGTTGAAAACCTTTGGCCTAATTTACCCTTAACATAGTGAGATTGTGATTAAAAAAATGATAATATGCAAAAAAGCAATATACCTGGTCATAAATATCAAATGAATTTGAGTCATTTGATTATGTACCTTTATTCTATAGGTATAGTACTAATTATATTTTCCAAATAGAATGTTCATATTGATAATGAAATTCATATCTCCACGGACTGACCGATCTATCAAACGCTCAGTCTAAAGCAATGGTTCCCAACCAGTGGTCCGCTGACCACCAGTGGTCCATGGGAGCCAAAATATGGTCCGCGAACGATTTCACGGATACCTACATTACAGAAGAAATCCAGGGAGTACTGATTAAAATTAAAGAAACTGTAAGGACGCATTTGAATCTTATTCACTTGAGGAGTTTTGGTGTAAAAAAGCAATTTCTTATACCAAAATTCGAGAAATTGTCTTGCGCTATCTTATGGTTTTCTCAACAACTTATTTGTGTGAACATGAGATTCATGTTTTGTTAGTAATTAAAAATAAGACCATGGACTTTATTCTGGAGCACTCGAATTTATCACTCGATCGAAAAAAGTTGGACCTCGTGCTTTTTTCGAATGTAAATCAAGTTAGGTTATTCTGACAATTTCGAAGCCACAATTTTCTTTAATTTTTCGAGTTCTAGCCCTCGAAACGCCTACTGTAGTCGGGGTCGTTCGAAACGTACCTATTTCAAATTCGATCACATTGATTGAAAACTCTAATACTTAATTAAGAATTTAACTTTATATTAATTGTATTAAAATAATATTGTTAATACATGTTACTATTGAGTTTTTGATTAAAGTTTATGTTCGAATTGATTCAGTTTATTATTGTTGAACATCGTGGTCCCTGCTCATAACAAAGAAATCAAAGTGGTCCCTGGCCAAGAAAAAGTTGGGAACCACTGGTCTAAAGTGTCTAAACTGCTTAAAAAGTTAGTTAGAATCTTGAAATTTTGCAAACAGATTCCTTATATATAATAATTATAATAAATAGTGTGTCAGAAAGCTAGTATGAAATATTCTATTCAATATTAATATCATAAGACACGGAGGTTCTAGAAATAGAACGACATGCTCGTATATATATTGGAAGCACACTAGGTTCAAAGGTTAAATTCATTACATCGATCGAGTCTATATGAGGCACCGCATGGAATGGAAACCCATTTATTATAAGTTTACCTGAGGAAGTCTTCAATCAGCATATTGTAGCTTGAAGCCCATCACAGACATAATAAAATAAAAAACTAAAAATAAAAAAGCCTGTTATTTCCAGTACTACATAATTAACAAAAAAAAATTATCTGTGTAATTTAGTTTCAAATGATATATTAAGTAGGTAGGTAATTTCTTATTCTTCTGGAATCCCTCTCAGGAAAGGACTCCTCCAAAGCTTTCCATTTCTCCCGGTCTTGGGCTATTTTTAGCCATTGTAGGCCAGCAATTTTTTTAATCTCGTCTTCCCATCTTGTGATCGGTCTTCCTCTATAGCGCTTACCCAATATATCTAGCTTACTCTATAGGCCTTTCCATAACGTAACAATTTTTGTCCATCTACGATCTTCAAGACGTGCATGCTATATGACCGGCCCATTTCCACTATATTATAGCTATGTCTGTGATGGGCTTTATGGTTTACAAACCATCTTGGTCATTCTTATTAGAAGATTTCCGTAGTCTGAACGATTGCAATATTGAATCTATGCTATGACACTTTATCCTTTATTTAATGACTCAAAGAACTTAAAATAGTTTAAAGGTGTTTCCAAATATGTTTAAGTTTATCAGTAAATTAAATCAATTAAAACAAATTAATTTTGAAAGTACAAATCGCAAATCAGCATAATGGGAGTCCCTTAATTGCTTCGTCAAGTTAGCTGTTAGCAGCACAACTAATCAAAGTTTTTTATTTGAAAACTCCAGGCTTTGAAATGTTTCTTTAAGAGAACTTATTAGTTAGTAACAATTATAGATGAATAATAAATAAGAAAAAAAATACTTTCAATAAAATTTTATATCGTCAATTCTTTATTAACGTCAACGTTAATAAACGTTTACTAGTTCCGTTTCCGTTAACTAGTAAATTGTATGGGAAAAATTAGTACCATGAGTATTCCACCAGAGGCGCTGTGCCAATTCATATAGAGAAGTGTCGTAAATGCAAACGCATTAGCTCAGAGTAAATAATGAGCGTGTACTAACGTCAATTCTTTACACTCGGGCACAGATTACTAAATAGTTACTACGTAAACTCGGGAGTACAGAATAATGTGGTCCGTGGTTTTCTCAATGGAGTACAGCATGGGGTTCTTCAAAAAGGGCGTGAAGAGATTTCTTCAGGGTCGGCAACGCGCGAGTGATACCCCTGGTGTTGCAAGCGTCCATAGGCTACGGTAACTGCTTACCATCAGGCGGGCCGTATGCTTGTTTGCCACCTTAGTGGTATAAAAAATAAAAAAATAAAAAAAAAAATATTATTCTCAATCGTAAAGGTGCATACTCACCAAAGTTAACTTTTCTGGAGCAACCACAGACATATATCTAAAGCAACACTGTGCAAAACGGTAACAGGTAACCTTATGTTACCGTGTTGCTTCACTGAACCGATTTGGATAAGATTTGATGGCCCATATGCACCGGCATTCATAAAAAGAGGTGTTTTCAGCAAATATTTTTTTCTACTAAAAGATTTTTCAAGAGAAGAAACGAGTTTGGGCCAAATTCAATGCCGATGAGTATCATATCTTGAAACAGTACCTAGCAGTACCTATACTACTATAAAAGTATCGTAGTACTTTTATCATGCTATGCGTGTACATCTTTGCACACCCTCCTAAGTATTAAATATAACCAATATAATACGTAGCTTCTACGAGAAGCACACAAAAAAAGTATATTACTTTCACCAATTTACTGTAATATACAATCTTCATAACAACTAATAACTTCACATAACATCCTAACTATTAACCATTCATTACGAAATATGCAGCTCGCCGAAGCCGGCGCGTGACAATGAATTTATTATGTTCCAATACAGACAGACAGTATATTTTACATTAATATTGATAAAGCAACACATTGCCAACGCTCCCCACTGGATTTTATCATAATACTTATACTACCGTATGTAGGTATGTTTGTTTATAACATTACTTAATATATTTGACCAATAACTTATGCAATAAATGATAAAATAATAAATTTCTTATCTCAAAATGCAATTCGATAAGGGAGGATAGTTTCGTGAATATAACATAAGACAATTTCATTATATTATATGAACAAGTTAAGCGCTCGTGGTGTAGCATGATGAGCCGTTCTTAATCGATCGGCAAAGTTAAGCTACGCCTGTCGTGGTCGGTACCTGGATGGGTGACCGCCTAGTGGTATTTCAAATCGAGCGTTTCCGTACTTCGGAAGGCACGTAAAGCCGTTGGTCCCGGTTATCACTTAACTGTGATAGTCGTTAAGCTAGTTGGATGCCTCCTAGGCGGCTTGAAAAATTCCAACAGTAGGTTGACCACTAGCCTACCTCCACCGATCCGCAGTGGGCACGCGTGGTGGAGTATTGCCCATTCCCTTTCACCTTCATTTGTGAAAGGAGGCCTGTGCTCAGCAGTGGGACATTATAGGCTGATGTTGTTTTATGTTGTCATTTAATTAGGAAAAGCCAAGATTTCTACCAGACCAATACAAAGTTACATTTCATAACAAATAAGAAGCGCCCGACACTAGTCAGGTAGTCATGGTTACGTTATTATTCACTGAACCTACATAAGCTATCACATTTTTTTTTTCTTTATCTATTTTATTATTTGGGATATTTGTCCACACGGACATGTCAATCCCATCGTATCATGCACATAGTTTCTCAACAGTACATAGTATAAAGAAATAAATTAATTAAATAATTATATTATGTAAAAGAGTAAAGAGAGCGTCACTGGTGAAGGAGAGTTACCAGAGTACAAAATTTTTTCGAGAGTTCTGTTTTTGGGTTTGACAAAATAGCCTGAATTATACCTACATCTAATGCGTTTAATTTATAATCCTTCATCAATGATTCTCTCTCATCTTTGTTCTTGACACAATCCATCAGCAAATGTTGTACATCCTCAATTCTATCACACACAAGGCAGTTAGGTGATCAGCTTTTCTCATTAAGAGGACTCAATTCCTCAAAAGTCATACTTTTCATACAAAACCTCTGTACTTATTATGGCGTTGTTAAACATTTTTCGTTAGATGTTTTGAACAAATTAGTATCTTGTACACTATATCTAGCCGTGTATCTAGGCGTAATTAAAAAAAAGTGTGAAATAAATTCAGTCAAAGCCTCCGAAAAACAGCGTTTTTGCCTGAACTTTAGCCATATCTAATGTAAAATAAATTGTAAAAGTAAAGAAAACATTTAGATACCAGGCATGCAAATGTATTGGAGATTCTAAATAATTAACTTTTTTTTCACAAACTTGTAAGATTTTTTCACAAGAAGTATACTCCTGGAACAAGTTTTATGAATGCGAAATCATGAATGACGACCTAGCGAAGCGGCCGCGAGTGATCAGCGAAATTTACCGACTGATAACCGACGGCTCTGATGCTGTCTCTCTTTTTTCGCAGTCAAACATTACGTTGGATGAAACAAAAAGCTTTTAGACTATGCTTGCGTTGAAGTTGCACCGGCCACAGAGGGCCGCCTTAAGAATGCAAACTTAGCCGATGGATAGTGTCCAGACCGTAACCTTAATACTAGCTTAATACTGGGTGTTGTTTTGGTCAGCGACAAGCGACCTAGGAGCGGTAGTACAAAATATATATTCCCCAAAAATGGACTTAATTCCATTAAATACTGTAAATATGTTGAGAAATACCTTATTCAATTTGAAATAAAATTACCGAAAAGTATGGTTACTAGGCACGTGCACAGACTAGAGCTAGGCGCAAGCCGCCATCGCCCCACCCCTTTACTCCCTCGTACTCCCGTTGAGTATTATGTCTACACTTTAGCTTATTACATGATTTTCAAAATTTTAGTTTTTTTATTTTTATGATTAAAAAAAAATAAAGTATTTTTTTTATATTTTTTTTAGCACCAGTATCATTTGTATAATCACAGTATTACCATCTTACAGTAGGAAATCGCCTTTGAAGTTGGGCCGTGCCGCCGTTCGTATGAGTACCAACGTTGTCACGAGCAAATACGCAAGGGTTGTCACAAAAAAGAAAATAAAATAATTATATTGTTATGATAATGTCATCATTTATTTATGAGTAATAAACATTCACATGTCTAGCACTGGACTTATCTAAGCGCACGGCAGTGCGCACGCCAAGTTCCTACACCACCGCCGCACGTATTAGTCAGACTTTCCATGACTGCGTAGGAAGATCTATTTGAATAAATGATCCCACCAAAAACATAAATTTGAAAATTGGAGCCAAGTTCAATATTATGATATGATTTTTAGATTATGATATATGATATAATTGTCGACTTCACCGACAAAAGCGATTACGCTTAATACCGTCTCGTGTGTACCTACCAATGCACACGTGTGTCATACGACGTCTTTCAACACAATTGCGAGAAAAAAAAACTTGGATTTATGAAGTTGATTTTTTGATATGGAAAATGGCGCGTATTTTATTTTTTCGCGCGCCGCATTAGCTTTGCGCCCGCAGGTCGAAGCAAGGGTGAACATAATCGACTTACAGCCTATGTTAAAATTATAATAAAGCGAATACTTTCGTATTTATAACATGACTTATTGTGAATTGTGAATAATTGTATTGACTTGTTTTTTTTTTTAATTCAATGGGCTTGCGTTTGGCCACTGACCCGCCCACGAGGGACGATGACGAAGCCTAAGATGGAACATGCTTACCCAGAAGAAACCTATTCGCTCTGTCCTTGAAAGGCATCTGGCCTAGATTGTAAGAATCGGGAAACACATACGCCGGAAGCCACTCCCTTGCTGTACGCATTATAAATGTGAATGCAAAATGCTGTGTCCGTATTTTCGGTAGGACTACAACGTACTGCTGAAAATTTTCCCGGCGTCTAGTGGTTCGGTGTAAAAAAAATTACAGTTTAAAAAAACTAAAAAAACACGCTTTAAAAAGCCCTGCACTAAAAAGTGTTAAATAATTATAAAATTGAACCTAAATATATTCTCTGTCCATCCCGTAAGGGCCTAAATGTAAGCAATTTTGTAATTAAGTTCAATATTTGAATGAAAAGTGTGTGGCGCTTTTCCTTTAGGTAGATACTATTTACTACGACAAGGTACCTACTAAAATGTTAAGCTACTTCCACAGACTACGGAGGACATAATTCTCGCTAACAAAAAACTGTGTCTATGGAGTCGGCCACCTCTCACGCACACCTTAGTTGGCTATTCCGCGGGAAATTAGACTCTGTCGCCATTTACACAGAGTCAATTACTCGCGCTCAACTAATGTGTGAATGTGTGCGTGCCGGCTTGTACGTACAGCGTGGTGGCCGACTTGAGTGACACAGTTTTTTGTTAGCGAGAATATATCCGACTTTTTTTAATATCTGTGGCTACTTCTGCGTTCGTTGACTGAACACGCAGAATAAATTATATAGGTCTAACTACAACAGTATAATTTAAATCAAACATCTTTTAGACTACATATTGCAGGTATATAGTAGGTGGGAACTCATCTTACGAAATTATAGGAATAAATTACCTCGCGTCACGGGGAAATCTATGAAATTTTAAATCTCTATTATATTTCGTCGTTGATTTACAGCCGTATACAGAACAGTTTGTCTGCGACATTATAATATAGGTACACTGAACCCTGAGCACTGAACAGTACCTACAACATTCACAAACAAGAAAGCGTCAGCCTTTCGCGGACGATCGAGCCAACTAAGCGGTGTTAGCTTGGCGCGGCCGGGCCGTCCCGACACCCCGCGAGTTCCCCTCCGTTGCTCTGCGTAAGTACATTCGTTGCGCAACTGTATGTGGTAAAACTGTGGTATAATCGACCCTGAGTCGCTTGTCGCTGACCAAAACAACGACCTGTATAAGTTCTACTAAGTCTACAATCATCAAACCAAGGCACACGAGGAGGCTATCACTAATTGCCAGTGACACAAAATTATGCACGATTGCTGGCAAAATCATATATCATACTAAAAAAAAATAGCGGAATATTCAACCGAAACTTGTTTTACATTATAAACCTCCTTACAACAAGAGTGCTTTAATCGCAAGTCTACACAGGACCAACACATTTTCGGCGTTTGAGGTTGACACTCTAGGGCCTTGGGGACCAGAGGCTCATCGATTGTTCATAGAGGTCTCATTTCATCTCATTGAGGCCTCTCGTGAAGTGGGACAGCATTATATTTTACTCAATAAAACGACATTGCCAATCAGCATGGCAAATAGTGGTAATGCTGCCAGTTTTCTTGGCACGCTTCTGCAGGGAGCTTTGTGGCACAAATTGTCTATTTATAGTTAGTTCTAATTTTACAGTTATTATGATACTTTTCTTGTAAGATAGGTACTTAAGTTTTTAAAACCCAATAAACTACATATTTGGATTAAATTATACACTAATAAATCCTTTAAAATCTGTCAATCCCACAAAAAACTTCTGCAGATCCCTGTGGCAGATCCTATCTCTCAATAATGCAAGCGCACGCGCCGACGACCGTTAGAAACAGCTGTTCACACACCTGCCGTCTTACAAACAGCTGTATGTAAGCAACGAACCCGCACCCTTGTTCGTTTTTATACAATCCTTAAAGGACAAGGGACGGGGAATAAACTATAATAAATACACATCTCTAAGGAGTATTATATCAACTTATATTTCCCTCCGAGGACAACTGTCTGCATAAATATTTCATAACTTATACTCGAGATGTAGAACATTGCTCGAAATGCTTATTTCATGTTATAATTTAGTGTTTACTGCATCGATTTATTGCCATTTTCTGTATGGAAATTATACATAGACTTAAGACTGTGTGTGCTTATCATATTCAGCCAAATCACTGACTAAGATTTTAGTCAATAAAAGCCTGCCCAAAAAGCGAAAAGGTCAATACAATGACTGCCTTAAATAAAAGGAATAATGATGTCTAGTAACAAAAACACTTTCTCATTCTGTCAACTAAGTAAACAAAGAAAGTAAGAAGCCTCCTCGAACAAAGACCGTCATTACTTCAAATGCTCCATAAAGCTGCCGACACACGTACGGGAATGCAAGCCTGTTAGCTCTCACATACGTGGCGTTACCGACCAAGTGCAAATACTTGGCGCGCCTGGCAGAACCTCTACGACCTTGGCCATTCGTTCATAGTCTGCATTCCGGAACCCTGAATAATCCCAACTGAAAGCACTTTGACAAATTGGACTTTGCGAGGTTGCGAATATAATGTTACCGTATCATAATAGGAAACGGATGCCAGATTGCTTTTGTTTGGGAATTACATCGGCTTATCTTGGAAATATATGACAAAAAGCAATCTATTTCATTTTAATAATTTATATGGTTTCTTTATAATATTGATCGTCAGACAGAACCTTGTTTATATTCATATGCAACATACAAGCGTTCGCATTTATAATACTAGTAAGATAATATGACGGTATAAAAAGCCAACGGCAGTTACAAGGGAAACCAAACCTTTGAAAGATATAAATAACAACTTGTGTCCAACAAACTTTAGTTTTGTCATTACGTACCCTGCTGAATTCTTAATTTCGTCGACCTATCTCATGCATTCCAACCAGTGTTGGGCAAATTTTAATTGAATTAACAATTAAAGATTAACAATTGATCAACTGTAATTGTGGAAATTACAATTAACAATTGATTAATTGTTAATTGTAGTGGTAGCAATTAACAATTAATCAATTGTTAATTGTGATTTGCAACAGTTAACAATTAATTAATTGTCAATTGTTTTTACGAATTTTAATTAAAAACTAACAATTAAAAAGTACGTGCCTGGTGCGTGACTGCGTGGACTGGTATGGTATAACAAAATTTGTAAGTAAGATACTGAAATACGCATGTTAGTTACAAATAAAACACTGATATTAATAATCATCAATGATTTTAATTAAACCTGATTAGACAGATAATGACAGATTACCAATGCTTATAATAGTTTAGGTTGCATTTTAAAACGACTCTCTTTTCGAACATACTGTCGGTCAATTTGTGACTTCGGCAGATTTGTCATTGTCGCAAAAGAGAAAAGCCGTTCAACTGCAGCTGACGATGGTAAAGGTGTGTTATATTTAATGAAAACGCACCAATAACCTAAGTATGTATTTTTTTGTAATATTTGTTTATCCCCGACTGCAATACCTTCTACAAGTCAAGTTATATTCAAATTCTATAGATTTAAGAGTTTGTTTTTCGCTTTTCAGTTATTTTGTGTTCTACGCAGTCGGGTTTTTTGTTTCTTTTAATAATTTAATTTATATCAGACTTTTTAGTTTCACTATAGAATGAGTTGTTCAGTTAAGTATTACTAAGTAAATGAGCGGTAAGGTAAAATAAAGCCAACAACCATCGCAAATCTGTGAGTTACGTACGGTAACCGCTCAATAGTCTCAGTGCGTAGGTACCTACTGTCCTTCCATTAACAATATATAAATATATGGAATAGGCTGTTCACAAGCTTTCATTTGATACCCATATTGTTATAATAACGAAATTTTTGTTTTTAATACCCGCCTCCCCTTTTTTTTTATTCGTAGAAGCCATATAAAAATAATATACCCTATGACACTCCCACAGTTAAGACGAATCTAACGACACCTCATATGCTTAAATCCATCAAGCCGTTTAAGCTGCAGAGCGTGCCAAAGTAATAGACATACATACATACATACACTCGAAAAACATAACCCTCCTTCCGGGTCAGTCGGGTAAAAACATTGCACAAATGAAAAACATACAAATATTCAATTTTTTATCAATAAGTAGTATTGATTTTGATTAATGTAGGTAAAATTTTCGAAATCTTGTAATACTCTTCATTGATTTTGATAAAGGTTACTAACCTTTAATTTAATTGTTAGTTTTAATTGTAAAATTAATTAAAATTAAAAAAGTTAATTGCAATAATTTAATTGCGAGTTACGATTAACATACATTAATCCAAATAATTTAATTGCAACATGCAATTAAACGTTTAATTGCAATTAATTTAATCGCAATTAATTTATTAGTCAATTAACGAGTTGATTGAAAAATTAATTGATTAATGCCCAACACTGATTCCAACCAACTCTTTTATCCAAGGATAAAGAGGATGGCGAAAATGTCCTAAAAAATATACTCACAAGGGGCTGGATGAAAGTCATCAAAGTTGTATACACAGTCTGTGGAACACAACGCAAAAAACTCTATTAAACTACTTATGCAGATTTTTTAATCAGCTCCATTCCAAGTAATTTCAAATTAATTGAAAAATCAACCATATAGCTCAGTAATAGATTAATTTCTTAAAAATTACGTGAACTGGATCACAGAGCACTCAAATTGATTTCCTCCGATACAAACGTACGCCAAATTCTCTAAGGAATTTGATTTAAGTCCACAAGTATCGGAACATTCAAGAGATCCTTAACAAAGCCACGGTTGATTGAAATCTTAACTGTATTTTAACGTTAGACCGAACGACTAGTTCTGTGTCCTTTGGAAGCTTAGCAACAATCGATTTAATTGTTTTTGTCGATGGGTCCATTAGGCTTTGTTGTCTCAAAATTAAATAATTCTAGATCGTACCTTACCCCGTTCTTTGTAATTTGTTTTAGTATTAAATGAATTCTTTTTACCGATCAATAAATGTTCGATCTCGGAGTCTCGTGCTATAAGAAAACCCGTTGCAAAGTTTTTTCCTTCACCAGAATTTCTAATGTTATTGCTGTATTGGTTTCATTTACTATTTTATAAAGAATTTATATTGCGATTTTTCTTCAGGTTTTAATAGTAACAAACCATTAAGATCTCTGTATATATACTTTATCCAAGAAATGATGTCAATGAAGCTAAAGGTATAACTGGATTTGCAGACAACCTGCCGGCTCAGTGCGATAAAAGCTCAGATCGTAATTTTTCGCCTTCATAAATTGTTCTAGGTCGGAGATTTGACCTCATTTGGGTTCATCTTGAGCGTGAAGGGGATCCTTAATGACATCATTTAGATCTTATCTGATATTGGAGATAGTTCTATTAGTACGTTCATTTCAAAGGAACTGTAGGACAAAAGATTTGGATGAACTTAAATAACATGAAATAAACTTGAAAATGTAAAAACTAAAATTACTTTCACAACGTTAGGGCAGGTAACTTTATGTTTAGGTTGTTTTAATCGTTAAAGGACTGTCGGTAACCAAGGTCACAACCTTCGGGTACACGTCGCCTCGTGACAACTGAATCGATTCTCCGTCTACCTTCAAACACCAAAATTATTTGTTAAATTGCGTTAAAGGGGAATATTGTGAACAAAGGATCGCAATTTTGCTGACCGTCAATGCCTGAAATTAGGGAAGGAAATAACATAAACGTCTTGCGTCTGGAAGACCGGAAAAGGGTTGTCCCCTTTTGTTTCACCCTCATGTGTTTGAAAAAGCTCCAATAGAAACATCGCAAACCATTTATTTTTTTCAATTAAATAAGGAATGAATGAAAATGATTTTTTCACATGAGAATAAATCAATGCACACACATTGAGCTATTATTACTACGTATAGAGAAGCTTTCATAAGCAAAAGTTATGTCCCATTTTTTAGAGTTAACTAAAATACATTGCGCTATCAGAACGCTTTTAGGACTATCTTTCTCGCAAACATTAGATTTTCACGGCGTTTACGCGTTTCGTTTATCGTTCTACAACAACAAGTGTGCTCGCTTGAACGGAACATAGTTGTGATGTGTGGCGTCTTCTCCATACGTAGTAATACTAGCTCAATGTGCACACACAATATTAAGCTAACGGCTACGTATCGTAAATTTTCAAGAGACCAATTCTCCAGTTTTCACACTCATGAACAACTGTCTTTGCATTCATGTTTTTTGATAAATATTGTAGTAAGTTTATTGAAAACCAAGCCAATAAATAAGACCTGAAGGACTTTTCGGCCATGAAATTCGAACAGTGATACTCAAACAATTGTAATTCTAAGTATACATATGAATTAAACTCTCAAGCACTGCCGAGCTCCATTGAGGTCGAACAGACATCAATGTCGGCCACCGGGCATGTGTTCGTTTATGAAGATCGCCAGTAATTAACGTTAATTAGACGGCCATTTTGAGGGTTACTAATTTACCCGTTGAGACGCTGACGATATGCGATCGCGATGCTCCTTCGCTAATGTTACTGACGCTGAATATTTTACTACAAATTTGGCCTTAATTGTTTATTTTGTATTTTAATTCAGAAATATTCGAATGCATGTATGACTGTACCTTGCGGTTTCAGTCGCGTTCCCGGAATAAAAGTCTACCCGCACGAGCGATAATTGCGCCTACAAATAATGGGATCAAACGGGAAGTGTACCCTTTCAAATAAAAAAAGAATTTCCCAAGTCGGTTAATAAATGACGGAGTTACGAGGTAACAAACATTAAAAAAAAATACAGCCGAAATGTGAACATCCTATGTGATATGGTATGGTGTTTATGAGCGACTTTTTGTAGCTCGTGTGCGTTTCAGTATAGAACTCTGAATCTATAGGTATTCGGCGTCACAATACCTAATCGCAGCCATTATAATCGCTCGTGTGTGGGCTCTCTGAATGAGTCAAGTCGTGAAATCAGACTTTAACAATCAGCTAAGTTATTCGCTAAATTGTAAGGATCAAAAATTATGACCCGTAACGAATGAATATTTTTTTATTACCGCAATGAGTCATTTTATTCATTTATGTAACCACCTAACTGAACAATATATTTACTGCGATTAAAATAACATTCTACAAATTATGAAAATAATTATTATTGAGTCAGTCGTGTGATTTATGTTACCTGTTTATAAAGTAAATAGGAAATCGTTCAACGCTTAGAATTTTATTATGTCAATTAAAAAATAATGAGTAATGAATGACAATCAGTTAGGTAAAGTTATTGCATATATACATTTTATTTATATAACTAGGAACAAATACCTCATTTACATAACGGATAATGTATGTAATTTTTTTTTAACTCAGTATCACAATTAATAATATACCTATTGGTGATATTTGAATTATTTATTTCATGTAGACAAAAAAATACACGCACGAACCACTTTCTAATGAAACAAGGAAATTTAAAAATCCATAACAGACTTTAATTATTAAATTAAAAAAAATACTTACAGCTATTGGACACATGGCATTCATTCAGGACGCACTGGTAGATAATCCAGGATTCCAATTCAATCATTGTAGATGCGGTCATTTTATACACAAAAATATGTATCACCAGTTCGATAAATCAAATAGTCTTATATTATTAATATATTCCACAAAAACCTTTCACTATTTCTGTGTAAACGTTACAAGCCATCGATTTTCAGTCAATGTTTTTAAATTCTAATTTGTAAATACACGCGCGGTGGATATCAAGATACCTAGGTTGTTTTGATAGGTCGCCCACGTAAGTTCTCGAGCTGAATGATTTGATTGGACCTCCGAGCCCATATCGGCCCGCCCGACAAGAATCCGGAAATTAAGAACAGTGTTGCCATTCATACTGTTATAAACTACCCTAGAAGTGTAGAAAAAATATATTTTCGCGAGTTTCTCGTTGACATAAAAATTCAGTTGAATGGAGCAAATATTTTTTATGGTGTTAGCGATAAAAAAAATAGTTTTGTTTGTTTTATTGAACTTAATAAATAAATATCAATTTACTATAGAACATTCTTTCTTTCTTATACCTACTAGGTATCATTAGATTAAAATAAAATATTATAAACGTACTATGCGGGTTTAGACCTATGGTTCATTCTCAAACTTCTGGCTCTTATCCGTAATAAGGTCAATGCCTCACCGTATAATCCCTTTTCATATTTATTGTTGATAAATATTGTTTCAAATACACTCCATTTTTCCCGACTATGTTGGAGTATAGTTTATTCAGGCAACATTTTTCCATAGACAAAGTGTTGTGACATAGATGATTGCATTAACGATCATAATACTATACCAATGTACGAATCGATTAAATATCTTAAATACATTACATATTTATTTGATAAACGTAACGTTCGACGTTCAAGTAGCATTTAAGTAACGTGGTTTTTTGTCGAGGCTTGTCAGTTTTTTTTTTATACACCTTATTCGGTAAACAAACATACGGCCCGCCTGATGGTTAAATTAAGCGGTTACCGTAGCCATATGGACGCTAGCAACACAAGAAGCATCGCTCACGCGTTACCGACCTTTCCCCCCTCCCCTATGAGCTCTGGCGACCTTATTCACGCGCAGGAACACAACTTTACACAACATAAAGTTATTTGGCTGCAGTATTCTGTAAGGTGGAGGTACTTCCCCAGTCGAGCTGCTCTTTGAGCGAATAAACGCTATGCTCCACCTCTCCTAAATATATATATAATATATATATTATGATAATAATCTTTACTTATACTGTCGATAAATAATATTAATTCTGAGAACAGTGGTAAAAAGTTGACTAAATTTTGGTATGTGATAGCTGAATGTACGGTATATCAACCCTTTAACGCTTGACTAGTATTTACACCACACCCTGTATATCAATGATTGGAATAAATTAAAATATTGATACGATCTTATTGAACATCAAACAAAATCATCCATGGTCGTATTAGTGAAAAACAATTATTATCACTGCTGCTATTGATGTGTATAAAATTAATAAAATTGTCTATAAAACTTAACATAACAATATATTTATTGTTTTAACTAATCGCTGTGCATGACTTATAAAAGTTTAAGAGAGGTAGAGCATAGCGTTTATTCCCTCAAAGAGCCTACCCTACTGGGGAAGTACCTCCACCTTACAGAATACCGCAGCCAAATAATACCTAGTCGAGCTAGTCCTTGAGCGAATAAACGCTACAATCTACCTCTCTCTCATAATGTTTTGCTTTCAATATTTGATAGTAAATGTGCTGTTTTTTTTTTTAGGGACTATACAACACGCCACATTATTAGATGACATATAAGCAATTTCAAATGAATTGATTTATTAAAAAAAAAATTATCGGTACTTAAATCGATTATGCTGAGAAACTTTGGCGTTGTGTTGCACATCACTTCAGCCGTCAGTCTTGTCTATTCTATCTATATTGTCAAATTGTCATTGTCTCTGGATTTTCACAAGTGCTTCGTGCAGTAGAAAGTGGTTTATTTGTAAATATTGGAAAATAGTAAATAACGAAAGTGATTTATGTATTTCTCACTGGGATTGTGTATTTAGTATTGCTAACAGTGTTTTATGGATAAAAATCAATTGTTAAACAATTATCGAGCCCATTGAGGTGAGTTGAATTAGTGAAAATTTAATCCCATACATTTAATTCGCGAACACCTGTCGTATTGTACCCATGGTAATTTCTATGCAAATGTAATTGATTGTTAAATTTATCGTAACAATCTCGTATCGTAATGATTTCGTAAGTTCTGGAATAAATTATTTGGAGTTGGTTTTTCTGGAATTTGGCTTCTGCGTCTAACCTTGAAGAAATCCAAACGAGTGTCATCGCCTAATCGGGCTCTTCTTACGCCCAAACGCTATTTTAATAAGGTAACGCTGTTTACTTCATGTTATGATGATGTGGGTCATTTATTTCTAGCTCTTTGTTTGTTGAATGCACTCATTTGATATTATTTTAGTGGTTGTTTTGTATCCAACGCAGCGCCGAACTGACATACGATGCATCCAAACAATAGATTACAGAAAAAAGTAATTAACATTTGCAGTTTCATGGTTCGTGATTTTCCATTAAAAAAGGTCTGTTGAATATGAAAATTTTATCGGCTCAAACAGATGGCTTAAACTGATATAGTTTTAAATAATTAAAATATAAAGAACATATTTTACTTTGTTCTTATTTTCAGCATTTAGCAAACTCAGAAAATGTCTTATTTTACCCCATACTCATAGTGGTGTTAAAAAACAAATCACCATTATAATTTCAATTCTCATTTATTCGCTGTTGATACTACTAAGGTCAAGCCAATTTTGGCTATGGATTGCAAATATTATTAATTGGTACTTCAAAGCAATGGCTTCCTAAAGCAGGTTAAAAACAAGCTGTGTCCGCTGCCCACTTGTGTATGTAACATGATATTGTGTGAAATTGATACTGTCTGTGGTCTGGTATACTTTATATGTTTTCACATTATTCACTGTCTGGCTAGTTGGACTATGCTCTGATTATTCTTTTTCCGCTATGCGATAGGTTTCAAGTTTTTCTTTATTTACTGTTTTGTGTTTTGCTAAATTTTCACCATTGTATATGAAACTGGCCTAAGGTGGTAAGCACACTAAGCCTAAAAAATAACTGGCTCAAAACTGCAGCAGCGAGAAGCTAGAACACATTGATTCTTGCTTGTCAACAGATGAGCAAATTTTTCAAATTACCTGGAAGTTCAATATGAAGATGTTTTATTTTTTATTTAATCTGTGAAAGGATGTTATTTTAAGACTTTGTTTAACTGTAGAAATCATCATAATAACAATGTTAGTCAAAATAGTTGAGGTATTTAAATAATTTTGCATTGAATTTGTAATGAACATTTGAACTGAATTTTGGCCTAACAAACTGCCATAGTTCAGATAAACCAAAAGTGAAACAACATATTCATAGACCCATCCCTAATATTTACATCAATTCAGTTAACCAAAGCATAGATTTTCAAATTAATAATGAAGAACTATCCCATGATCCTATTTTGAATAAAAAACAACTAATAACTAATATTATACCTCATTTGTTTTACTAACTTTCTGCCTCGCAGTTTCACCCGTTATTCCCATTCTACCTGGAGGGGGTTGAATATTGTAAAACCCTTTCTTAGTGGATGCCTACGCTATTTAAGGAACCTGTCTACATAATTTCAAATTCCTAGACCCTTTAATTTAAGCTGGGCAGGAATCTTTCAATCAATCTCCTTTTACACACAGGTAGTACCTGAATAAGAAGAATAACATACCTGTCAGGTACGTTATTCTTGTAGATCATTAAGGCACCTGATAAATAAACTCAAATAACATCTGATTGTTAATGCCTTCCTCATTAACTTTAATCTAAAACTACACTTCAGCATTCCAAAGAGTAAACCGCAGATAATCTTCATTGACATTTAATATATGATTAATATAGCAAACACATTTGAAGTGGTTTTGACGTGTAAATGTTTTAGTACATCTGCTTCACTGATAACAACCTGTTATCAGGCAATGGTATGATGCGTCACAAAATAAACGTGTGAGTAATGATTGTACAAATATTATAAATAGTAATTTAAAAAAAGTAGTTCAAAATACTGATAATGATAACGTTTATTTATTGGTTGTTATGTTATTATGACGTATTTTTTTAAATACATACGTGCCTATGACTCAGTACTATATTTTTTTATCAGAATCAAGCATAAATAATGTTAACAAAATAATAAGTATTTGTCTTCAGGAAATGAGAATGTATGCTCAGAATTACTATTAAAATTGAATACAATGGTTTGAAACTATCTTATTAACCAAATTCAAGGTGGAGATTCTCAATTCGGTTGTATGTTTTTTTTTATTATTGTGACCACATCAACTCTGTCATTTATTAACGACTTGGAAAATTCTTTTGTTGTTTTTTTTAGTGTACTTTGAAGTCAGTTTAAGTTTTTTGTAAAACAATGTTTTTTGTACCAAAAGTCAAACAATGAATGCACTTTTTCAAAATTCGTAATTTGTAGGTAATAAAAGTCGTACATAAGTTTCTCCTTAAAATAAATTACAGTTTAAAAAAACTAAAAAACACGCTTTAAAAAGCCCTGCACTAAAAAGTGTTAAATAATTATAAAATTGAACCTGAATATATTCTCTGTCTATCCCGTAAGGGCCTAAATGTAAGCAATTTTTGTAATTAATTTCAATATTTGAATGAAAAGTGTGTGGCGCTTTTCATTTTGTAATTTACGATATTTCTTCATGATAATGATAATGCTTAGAAATTCTATTGAGTTTACAAGGAAAAGCGCCCCACGCTTTTCATTCAAATATTGAACTTAATTACAAAAATTGCTTACATTTAGGCCCTTACGGGATAGACAGAGAATATATTCAGGTTCAATTTTATAATTATTTAACACTTTTTAGTGCAGGGCTTTTTAAAGCGTGTTTTTTAGTTTTTTTAAACTGTAATTTATTTTTTATTCAACATAAATTATTCATACCATTTTATTATGTTACTTATACCATATTTTCACCCAATATCAATTTCTTTCACATTTATAATAAGTATTTAGCTTCAGTGCCTACTCTTTGACTCCACCAACAGACTCAAAAAACCATATTTGGCCAAAATGCACATAATACGATTACAATACGCCCAAACACGGCTAGAATACGATGCTCCGCTATGGGGTTCCAGTGCCAACCCTCCGACTTCATCATCAGACCCTGAAAACTATACATGGTCAAAATTCATCTCACGACATTTCCAACAACCCCAAACACGGCTAGGATACGATGCTCCACTATGGAGTTTCAGTGCTTACCCTCCTACTCCATCATCAGACCCTGATAACCATATATGGTCAAAGTTCATCTTACGAAAATTCCAACAAGCCCAAACACGCCTAGGAAACGTTGCTCCGTTATGGAGTTCCAGTGCCTATCCTCCTACTCCATCATCAGACCCTGAAAACTATACATGGTCCAAGTTCATCTCACGACAATTCCAACAAACCCAAACACGGCTAGTATACGATGCTCCACTATGGAGTTCCAGTGCTTACTCTCCTACTCCATCATCAGACCCTGAAAACCATACATGGTCAACGTTCATCTCAAGACAATTCCAACAAGCCCAAACACGGCTAGTATACGATGCTCCACTATGGAGTTCCAGTGCTTACTCTCCTACTCCATCATCAGACCCTGAAAACCATACATGGTCAAAGTTCATTTCATGACAATTCCAACAAGACCAAACACGGCTAGGAAACGTTGCTCCGTTATGGAGTTCCAGTGCTTACTCTCCTACTCCATCATCAGACCCTGAAAACCATACATGGTCAAAGTTCATTTCATGACAATTCCAACAAGCCCAAACACGGCTAGGAAACTTTGCTCCGTTATGGAGTTCCAGTGCCTACCTTCCGGATCCATCATCAGATCAGCTCGATGGTACCAAATTATTGTATTGTCATCGGTACTTGATAAGTGTGCAAAATTTCAATTTAATCTGACATCTGGAAGTCGATGAAAATTACGTTCGAAGATTCCTTTACATACATTCATACATACATACATAGATACATACATACATAGATACATACATAGATACATACATACAGGTGAAGCTAATAAAAGCGTGTTAATTATGGGGCGTATTTTGTTGTTTAACTTATACCTTATACCACTAAGGTGGCAAACAAGCATACTGCCGCCTGATGGTAAGCAGTTACCGTAGCCTATGGACGCTTGCAACACCAGGGGTATCACTCGCGCGTTGCCGACCCTGAAGAAATCTGGTTTCCATAGTACAAGCTCTGCTTAGTTTGGGATCAGATGACCGTGTGTGAGGAATGTCCCATATTTATTTATTTATTATTTAATCTCTTCACGCCCTTTTTGAAGAACCCCATGCTGTACTCCATCGGGAAAACCACGGCGGGAGCTCATTCCACAACCGGAGCGTCCACGGAGGAATGCTCCTTTGAGCCCGCACAGTACAAATTGTACCTAGATTAAATTAAAAATTTAAAGGCTAGCTAGCCAACATTTTGTTTATTTGTGTTGACCATTATCTACCAACCATAGAGGTTACTGAAACTAAAACATGTCGCTGAAATATTAAATAAAACACCGCGGGTCACGAACGTGTTCTGCTACTATGAAATAAAAGTTCAATGAAACTACTACACGCCAATACAACTCGACTTTCTCTACGTTAGTCGTATAGTGACATGAAATGAATATAAGCAATTGACTGCAGGTGGAAATGATGGACAACTGCTTACGAAAGTTATGCATACAAGTCGATTGTTTTAATGTCGATAGTCAAATATCGACTTTGTAAGGACCTATGCAATCGCAAAGCCGGAGGTCACCAGACTGTAATTTCTTTCATCATCGTATATCAGGCATTTAGACACTTTCCTGAAAGCCGAACATCTAATTTCATTGTCTAAACTGAAAGTCTTTAAAATGAAAGTTTTAACCACGAAATCTTTAAGCCTAAGTTGAATAAAGAAAGCAACTTATGAATGCCATTTAGCAAGGTATGGTTGAATACAAAATATTCCTACCACGTACCACACCTTGCTACACTAGGAACTTCCGTAAACAGCTGTTTCCCGTTATATTTATGTTCGTAATACACATTAACTTTCAGTCAGGACAAAGGAATATAAAAAAACTTTTTGTTTTATATTAAAAAATTTAAAATCTTTAAAAATTTCCCCTCGGCAGATATTCTTTGGTGTTCACTATAAAGCCAATGTATTCAGTGATACCTAAGTAAGTTACCTTTAAATTCATGTTTAATTTTCCATATTTTTGAGTTCAATTATGCTAATAATGTATCGATTATCGATACATTATTAGCATTATTTTTTAGCAAAACAAAAAGTTTTAAATTATAATTTATAATTAATTAGTATTTGATTTCCAGACATCACTAAGGCGTGTGAAAATGTTGTAAGGAAAATCAGAGGAATTGTTAAGTTTCTCTTGCTACGTAGTTTTTCTGAGGAAACGCGCTTAACAGCTAGCGGAAATACATCCCGTTTGGCTTAATGATTGCTTAATATTAGAAAACAATGGTGGTTATCGGCCGACAGAGTTATAGCTGAAGTTTGTAATAAAAGTAACGAGAATGGGACTATGCCCTTTCTGTATACATTTTGAGCCCTTGTAATTTTGAAATACTAGAAGATGTTTAAAAAAAAACGGTGTTGTACTGCTTGATGACCAAAATAGGAACAGACGTTCGTTTTGAATACCGCTGGCTTTCGGTAACAGTGCGATCGCCGCCGAGAGAATGCGTTTCTGTCACCTGCCAATATTGGCCAAATCACGGAAACAGCTAATCTGATTATGACAGGATTACTAACACTAAGCTATGCATGAAAAAATACTGAACAATCCTGTGAACTTCACGGTGCAATAGATACTAGAATAGAGTTAGCTGTTTCCTAGAATAGCCCAATATTAACAGGTGTCAGAAACGCATTCTCTCAGCGGACGCACTGTAGTTGTGATCATTCAGTTATGGCATTAATTTTGTTCACATTAGAATTAGAATCGATCATAGTTATTGATTGAATTCTTATCATAGTCGATAAACAATCACGCTGCTGTCGAATGCCAAGGAGGATTGACCTATTGCCATCTAATTACCGTATATGGCTATCTAGCTGATACTCCTCTCGCTAATTAATTGCTAAATCAAGGTGATCACCATTCATAGCGTTTTAATACTGTGACGTGTGACGTTGCCGTTAGGGTTGCCACACTTTATTATTTTAAATGAATATACCTGTGTTTTACCACAATCTCACCATGCTAAGAATAAGCCTAGAATGGAACTGCCTCTCAATTGCAACTGTCGGAACACACCGATAGGAGCTTGGCAACAGATTTTCAACTTGAAGGTGGTTGCCAGGCAGGCGGATACTACAAAGTACCCTATCAGTCACCGTGCTATGGTTTCCTCACTCACGATGTTCTCCTACACCGAAAGGTCAAGTTCATCCGGGATCTTCATCACGGCATTCGATGTCGCTACGCTAAACTAGCTGGCCCCTGCCCTTTCATCGTTCACAGGATGAAAAGTAGCAGTATAGCACTCGGTGATAGTGTAGTGTCCTATTATTTCTAATACCTCCTATATCCAAACTAATTAACAAACTTTACCTCCTTTTGATATTACTGCATATCGCACGAAGCAGAGCTCATCTTCATATCCTCGAATCACCTTGACCATCAATTTTAAGTCGTAGGTACCTAGTATCTCATAAAACAAGATTCATACTTACTTATTAATCTATATCTATAATTAATTATAATTTGTCAACCCTGACAGTAATGTGTCATACACAATACGTATAGGCGCTTACTATAAATGGTAAGAACTGGCAGATAATGCGCTGGCGCAACTGCAACGTCATTGGCGCATGGCTGTGAAGTGGAAGGTGTTGCTCATTAGAGTGCTCTTAATGAATAGGAATTCCCAATGGCATTATGTCGTATTTAGGGTTCCGTACCTAAACCTAAAATACCCTTTTTCTCACCAATAGTTAGAGGTATCAACTTGAACCCTCTACGACCCCTTGGAGGTGAATTGATGAGCATTAAGTTTATATGGGCGCGAACTCTACATGAGTATGTACGGATTTTTTGACAAATCTTGCTCGGTAATGATTGGATGTTTTGCCTATGAGATAATGAATCAAAAATCCCTAAGGTATTAATAAATATTTGTTCCTATTTAGCGTTAGCCTGTCTTTTAAATTCTCACATAATTTAAAGACTCCATAGTGTCGCAAGTGGGTGTGCTAATACGCAACAATTATCCAAGTTATTCTAATACACCTTATTATCTATGTGATAAAGATACAAATGGAACGAATAGCAGCGGCATACATCTGAACGAGGCATGAAGGTCACATTTGTACTGAAGTAGGACCAACCTTGTGTCCCGTGAACGTACTTGGTTTGACATTTTGTTGTAAACAAGTCACATTGTATTATTTCCATTACTAATCAATTTCTAATTATTTGTCGTTTCGTTGTTCTTAAGGCCTGCAGAGAATTTCATATGTCCCAATGAACAGAAATATGTGGTCTAATATCTGCTGTTTCCAAAAATGCAATTTGTAAACTTTTTCCCAACATCACGCATTGTTTATTTAAAATCAACAAATCCTTTTCCCCTGTGGGTTGCCCTCGGTTGCCCTGTAGTACGCGCCTTCCTGGCAGGCACTGTTATTATTATTACATCAATTTTACTGTAAAAAAACAAATGAAAGAAGGTCGGGCCTCACATTTTAAATTACTGTAATTGAACCAAAAAAGTGTTCATATTGGGCTCATTAAGAATTGGCCTCGATTCGTCAGGCAGGTCAGCTGACCTTACCATCTCAAGATTCTTTATAAGGAAGGATATTCGTTTCCTTGTATGTATTACGTTGTTGTTCTGTCATAGATTTATATTTATCTACTGTTATGCAAACGGTTTGTAAACAGCAGAACTCTACTTACTACAACTCAGGTTTAAAATATATCCGTCACGTTTTAATGTCATATAACAAAAAGAGCTGGGGCTATCTTAAAACCTGGGTTTTACGAAAATCGACTTAAACCCTCTTTTGTAATAAGAAGGATTGAGTGCTAAAAAAGTCACGTCCTTCAGATACTTATTATAAGTTATACTCTTTTGTTAGATCGATATTATGAAAATAGATTGTATTCAGCAACTTTCAAGGCACACGCCCTTAAAGTTGCTGGATACAATACTCTTTTCAAAACAAACTTTTTATTATAAAAATGGGTCTTGTAAGAGCGAGCGCAACATCCATCGTCGTCATTCTTATTTCGTATGGTGTAGTAAGCCTTCTGTTCTTAAAGGTCTTTATTTATTGCTTTTTAGGAAACCAGATTTAAATTGTAGTAGGGATCTTGTTGCAAAAGTGTGTATTTTTTTACAAAAACAAAAATAATTAACTTAAACAAAATTATCTGAAAAATGGGCCATAAAAATAAGTCTTGAGCTAAAGTGAGTCACGATAACTGGAGACAGTCTGGCACTGTGTTGCTTGAACGCCTTATCATTGCCAGTGGTATGTGACACTGAGGTATGCTGATAAAGCCATTCAATATTGATCAATATTGAATGATGCGTAAGGAAGAGTTCATGCGCCACATTAATTCTCCTTATCTTTACGCACGTGACACGACCAAATTCGGTGACAAAGACCCTGAAATCTTGCAATGATTGAAGAATTGAAAAGGTCCTTGAAGGTTAATAGTTATTGACTTGGCTGGCACTCCATTTTCAAATTTGTAGTGTAACCCTCTTCACGTGCTGTTTGGTTAGGGACGTTTGTACTACAACTATTGGATCTTAAGATAGTGTCGTAGTCAATAAACAGTGGAGACCTTAATTTTATTGGATCAATATAACAAGGACTGAATATGTGATCTTACAAATGCTAGTTAGTAATATCTCATCAAGGCAAGTGGAAGCCACAAGCACAAAAGACTAGAAAGTAACTGGTGACAAATTTTCTATTTAGGATGGTACCATAAAGAACCTACCTCGGTGGTATGTGACTATGGTTTCTCAGCTCAATGCAGGATTCGAATCCATCTTATACTGGGTGGAGGTTTCGAGATGGCATATTATCGAAACCTATGTTGGGTTAATAAATTTATTGCTGAACAACTTTTACTACGGGACCAACACTGAATACTCAAAATTGTTCTTTACTTTTCTTATATTATGATCGAGCAAGGTTGACATTTACTATAAAAAGTATTTTTTTTTGAGATTTCACTATTGTTTCTATCCATAGTAAAAGTTGTTCAGCATGATTAACACAAAATAGGTTTCGAAAATATGCCAACTCGAAATCTCCACCTGTTATAGACTCCCAGTCGAGTGTCGCAAAATTTATTTTTTGCTATATCACAGTATCGGTAATGAAAATTCATATTACTATTCCAGTCCAAATTAATAATAATAATGACAGATACGATATCGTATTGCGCGCCATTAGATATTCTAATTAAGTTTATTATTCCGTCTCAGGTGTTGATATTTATACACGACACCAGTATCGTAAGACCTCCAGCCTACTACTAATTACCTTATAATGAGACGGGAAATCAACTCATACGGAGCTCTGCATCATTTGGACATATTCAAGTTGCAATGCTATTTTAAACCGTGTGTGGGAGTGGTATACGTGTCATTATGGCTCACACGTTTATTTTTGGTCGCAATACCTCATTTTAGATGTTGGCACGACTCGCTGTAAACAATGATTTTTTATCCAATATATAGCTTTATTAAATTTAGCTCGTCGTGTTTAAGTACGGTCGCGTGTTTTTCACTACAGGAATTAAGTATATGAAAACGTTTTGAATCCCCCTTGTTATTTCTGTCCCACGGAAACGTTAAAAATGTGTTCTCTTTGTTTCAGCGTAAGCCGGGATGGTTACGGAAGCAAATCCCATTAGCGGGAAGCACACAGATGGTAAATACAGTTTATTATCTATTTGGCTTCTATTTTAGTACTTTGGGGCGAGTTCATCATAAACCCGATTAGACTTTGAACATAGACTTTGAATATAGTTTTAAGAATCAATGAACTAAGACCACGTAATTCAACATGAAAAGTACCCTGAGGATCAGGGAATTGAGGGAACTGAGAGTAAATACTCAGCATGATATTCTCTCGGCAGCTGAACTTGAGAGCTGATCCTTTCTGCACATTTTGTGCTTACCATCTTAAGCCACATCACTTACCGTATTAAGATTGCGTGGCCAGGCCTATCTATCATCAAAAATAATACTCCAAGTCAAATATAAATATTTTGCTGCATCTGTAAATAAAATCATCTCCCGCGCAGCTCAAAGCGTGCATCCATTGTTCTCTAACTAGTTGTGCAATCATAACAGACACGTCATAGACCTAATATCGGAAGTATCGCTCTATTTGCACGATTTATGGCCCATATCCCACTTTCTCGTGGCTAGTCGCATTGGCCTAAATTTTAGGTACATGTGATGACGAGATGATGTAAATATAGTCCATGTATCTGTTTTATCTCGCTACAAGTTAGACAGTAAAATGTTTAGTGCCAAACTAAAGTCCAATAACCTTAATCGAAAAGTATAACATTTTGGGATACTTGGGACGTGAATTTTGGCCCATAAATATGTCTTGAAACTACGACATCGATCAGTACACAGAATCAGACAAGATGTGTGGACTGTGGTGTTCTCAAAGTGGTTCCTTTGATGTTGATGGACCACCTGCCAACTGTATTTAAGATTGTGGTTTTCTTTGAAACCCTCGAGAGATTAAAGATTACTTCCCATTTATGACATCTATGATCTTTCCCAACTGAGACATCACTGAATAATCGATAGATAATCTCAATACAGAATACAGTAAAAGTAATACAATGGCAATCAGAAAACACTGACATTTCAAATATTAGAAATCGCGCATAATCTAAATCTTAATCGGCTAAAACAGCGTGCTCTTTTCAACCATTCACACATTGTTGATGAATACAATGTAATCAAATACATATCCCAAGCATGAAGCGGAATGCTTAACAATTTGCACGCTGAACTGATCAAGCGGAAATCAATTCGATTGAACTAACAAAATGGCTAACATTATTCTGAACCACCATTGGTTGACAGTCGAACGTTTTGCTTCATCGAGCCCATTGTCTGCTTTTGTTGTCCGTTTTAAATGTTTTATGCCCAAGGGAGTCTTTGTTGCAGATCTAGATAGTAATGTTCCTTTGGTTCTAGTAATTGTTAGTACTCTACTCTGTACTCTTGTTCTAGGTAGATATGTACATGCGATAAGACAAGTGTTTCCTTTTTAATTATCTTTTAAATCTTAATATAAACCATCAGCTCTGACGTATGTCGCTCCAGATTCCGACAAAACAGCGCCAAAACTGTAACATCAAAGGAATCCTCTCGAAACACCGTCACAGAATCTTGAAAATGTCCCGCATCAGAAATAAACTTAGTATCTATGAATCAGTACTCATTTCGCGTATCATTATTGCACTGGTTTAATTTTATCCATGCCCGTGTCACTTGTTACAGATAGAGTGCAACTGAGGCCGCGGGCGGGCGGTGACGTCATCGCCCAGGAGCGCTCAGTCAGCACGCTAGACCTCACCATGCCGTATACAGCAACGTCCAATTTGGTGCTCACACCAGCACCCGAATGTAAGTCTTACTACCTTAAACTTAAGTCCAGTTTGCAATGAACTTACAACCCTTTGTATCGAAGCTATAACGGGGAAGTTATATATGGCGTCTATTGAATTTGGAAGCGTTGGTCGTCTGCAAGGCTTGACCGAAAGTAATGGCATGGCCATGGCACTCCCGTCTCGATTAGATAAATATCGCGACCTGAATTGTTTTTGGCGCAGACATAATGTTAGCAAAAATGTTAGTAAAGGTATAAAATTACATAACCTTGGAAAAAGGCTACTCAAATATGTGTTTTTAAAAGGAGTAAGCGTGGCAAAAGTTCCCATTGTTGATTTTCGTAGAACTAGATGGTAGAGGAGAGATTTGGAGACGAAAAATTCTAGTATAATAAAATATCGAATTCTCTCCTGTGGTTCAATGTAACGATACTTTAACACTAAGCATTTGGTAGGAAGCCAACTATTGTTAGACTAGACCAGATTATGTACGAAACGTGAGTACCTAATCCAACATATAAACTTATTGTTAGAACAAAAGTCTGTGTTTGTTTATGTGTGGAATGAGGAAACGATTTGGCGGTTATTTGAATACTTAAAATTGGAGCAAAAGCTAATTGTTATAAACAACGTAATTACATTTAAAAAAATGGTATAGGAGTGGCTGATGTAATGAGTGATGAAGGTCTAACCCTAGAGATGAATTGGCTGATAATAATTCTAACTGTTCCACAGAAATACTAAATAATGTATTATATCTCAACTAACAATAAAGATCATATTATACTACCTATTTGGTAGTATAATATGATCTTTATTGTTAGTAACGCGTATGAACTAGTTTCGGGGGATCAAATATGCCCCAGTAAAAAACAGTGTGTTGCCAAATGGCACGTAGACAGATTATATGTAGGTATCCCAGATTAGAGCACATGAGTACAATTTTAACATGGAATGGACTTGTTTGACCACAAACTGAATGTGGTAAATGTTAATATGGCCGAACGTGTTGCAAAAATTTTAGATAAGATCTTGGAAATCTGCATCCCAAAAATTATACTATTTTTTACCATCAATGGGCTTGCGTTTGGCTTTCGACTGACCCCATGAGGAGTTATGACGAGGCTGAGGATGTAGCACGCTTACCCTGAAAATATCTATTCACTCTGGCCTTGAATATATCTAGGTTATAGGTGTCGGGAGACACAGACCTCGGAAGAGAGTTCCACTCCTCTGCTATTCGCATAAGGAAGGAAGAAGAGAAGCGTCGTTTAATATAATCGAATCGATGATAGTTCGGTGGGACTGGGTAGTGATATCGAGTGCGGAAGGTCGTTTACAATGAGCTTGAGCACATTGTGAGGAAACCATAGCACGTTGGTAGTACTCGCGTGGCTGACTACCACCTTCAAAATCCGTCGCCAAGCACTTAGCTACGCGTTTCGACCGTTGCACTGAGATTGTATAAATGAATAACAATTGCTGCTGTTCATAGGTAGCCAGTTCCCATCAGGACCACCTGCCTATGTTTCCTAAATATACTTACAACACCAGGTCGCAAGCTCTCCCGCGGTATTTCCCGCGCCACGGACAACGAGGGTCTCGTGTGGGCGCTCCGCAGCAACACAGAACCTGAGCCCAACACGCTCAGCTCGGACCACATACTGCTGCTACCAGATATATCTGTGTATCCACCTGATTTTAGGTAACTTGTTTTGAATGTCCATCTTTTAGATATGTGACTGTTTTAACGATAATATTATTGTGCTTGCGTCTACAGTAGTCACCAGACGAATCCAGCTCAGATTGGTAAATTTTAAGCGCAGGAGATCTTCTCACAAATTTGCTTTCTAAATGTTGAGTGTCAAGATAAACCCTGTGTAAAATAATAGCCTCTATCATAAGGTGATAAGATTCACGTGATAACTAATTTGTGCGTATATTTTGGAATCGATCTCCTCGCAAAATCAATTGTTAACAATATTTAGAAACGCGGGCTTAGCAAACTGACATCGGCAGATGGCTTGTCAGAAAAATAGATCATGCAACTATTATTACTTCAAGGCTAATTAATAAAATATTATAAGACAAACATGTGCCTGTTTCACATGAGTGTGTACAAGAAACAGGAATATAAGAAAATTTCTTAAGGTGGCCCTCTGTGGCCGGCGCAACTTCAACGCAAGCATAGTTTAAAAGCTTGTTGTTTCATCCAACGTAATGTTTGGCTGCGAAAAAAGAGAGACAGCATCAGGGCCGTCGGTTATCAGTCGGTAAATTCCGCTGATCACTCGCGGCCGCTTCGCTAGGTCGTCATTCATGATTTCGCATTCATAAAACTTGTTCCAGGAGTATACTTCTTGTGAAAAAATCTTACAAGTTTGTGAAAAAAAAGTTAGTTATTTAGAATCTCCAATACATTTGCAAGCCTGGTATCTAAATGTTTTCTTTACTTTTACAATTTATAGGTACATTAGATATGGCCAAAGTTCAGGCAAAAACGCTGTTTTTCGGAGGCTTTGACTGAATTTGTTTCACACTTTTTTTAAATTACGCAGGGTTGCCAGCGAGTCACTATTATCACTATTAGTCACTATTTTAAAATCCTGTCACTTTTCTCACTATTTTCGGAATATGGTCACTATTGTCACTATTTCAGAGCTCAGAAGTGGTTTAATTGTACCTAGACTCGCTTACTACGATAAACTCGCGTTGGTAGGGGACAAATTAGTCCCGCGCGGAATCACTTAGTATATGATTCCGCGCAGATCTAGTTTGGCCATAGATTGTTATAAATCTATGGTAAACTTGTAATTTTTTTTTCATATCGTATCTCTACAATTACTTTAAGGAAAAAGAAAAAATATATCACTTTCAAGTTCAGTTTTCGTTATGCAAAGTTTTGTAGCACAATAATCTTTAGTTATTGTAAAAATAAGCTTTTTCTTTTCCCTAAACGATATGATTTACATGATTACGTCATCTCTGAGTGACGTAACGCGGCGACCAATATAAGCTATTGCGATTGCGATTCGGTCCAATGCAGTGACATGCGTCCTACGTGCGCGCGAAACCACCGCCGAAAAAGCCGTCCAAGTGAGAGTTTAATTTGCGTAGCGATGGTTCCGACCTTCCTTAGACGTAAGGTGCGTTAGGGTAAGATCGGAGCTGGGTCAAGACCGTGTGCAAGTATACATTTCAGAAAGTAGGAGCCTGGTGGAATGGACTCCGTTTGGCGGTTAAAAGACACGTCTGTGTCTTGGTGGCGTCAAAAAAGACCATATTGGCTTTGCCTCAATCGAAGTAAGGTCACGTTCAAACGCTCTACTATGGCCTCTCGAAGCAATTGGATCTCGTCACTGGTGGCTCGCACGCTGGAAATGTATCTCTCTGCAACAGTGCTGTCGTCTGCGTACTCAAACAAAGATACCGGGTTTTAGCAGATCGTTGATATGCAGCAGAAATAAGGTTGCAGAGAGAACTGATTCCTGAGGAACTCCGGCATTCATTGCCAATAGGTAGAAGGAGCACCCGTGTATAACCACTTGTATAGACCGTTCACTCAGAAAATCGGAAATCCAAGCGCACAGGCCATCAGGAATTCCATATGAAGGAAGCTTACTTAGAAGGCTGGTGTGCCAGACCCTATCGAAAGCCTTAGAAATATCGAGGGAAACGGCAATTACTTCCCCGTGTCTCGCAATGGCTTCGCTCCATAGATGTGTGGTATACACAAGAAAATCTCCAGTGGACCATTTTTGCCGGAAACCGTACTGTCGATCGATAAGGAGTTCGTTATTTTCGAGGTATGACAGGAGCCTCCGATTCAATACACGCTCGATAGTCTTGCAGAGTATGGAAGTGATCGCAATCGGTCGATAGTATGAAGGATTGTCACGGCTGCCCTTCTTAGGCCCAGGTTGCTTGTTAGCAAGCTTCCAGACTTTCGGAACTTGAAGTGAGAGGCGAAACAGGAGTGTCAAGACAGGAATTGATTCGGGCGCACAATTGCGCAGGACAATGGCTGGAATGCCGTCGGGACCACCTTTACAACCTTCTTTTGCCGGATATTGATGTCCGGCATTTGGCAGTTGCAAGTGGGTAGTGTTTGTAAACCAGCGTCTTGATATGAATTCTCTGCAAATAGACAGGCAAACCAATTGGCTTTCTTCTATACAGCAGTGTGAGCTAGTGATCCATCAGGCTTCAGCAATGGCGGCAGCGACGGGTGGCAGAAATTAGTCTCGACCAATTTGGCAACGGACCAGAAAGCTTTACTCCCAGAGGGGTAAGATGATAGCTTTTTCCCGATCCGGTCAACATGTTCGAAACGCGCCTTCTTTAGGGCCTTTTTGCACTATTTGGCAGCGATGTTAACGCCTTTCTTCTTCAAGCCCGTGTCAGGAGCTTTGCGAGTGCGAGAATCCACCCAGATCCGGTAAGCTGGCTGACTGTTTACGTGCCTCAGCATTGTACCACTTGGGGGACCGCTATTGAGTGATATGTCGGAGAATGGGATATAATACTCCATAGCTCAACATATCACATCTAATATGGCACTCACACAGCTGGACGGGTAAAACATCGGAAGTAAAGCAAGTTCGCCGCCAAGGATCATCTCATCCAAATCTGCTGAATTTAATCTGCCAAACTCGCCTAGAGCTTTTTAGGCCAGGGTCAGGCGGAGAGTAGGACATCACAGCTTTCACCAGACAGTGGTCGGAGGTTCCCAATGGGGCATTCTCCGACACTGAGTACCTTTCAGAATCTGTTGTCAGCAGAAGGTCCAAGCAGTTGGCTGTGTGATCAGCAACAACCTGAACGCGCGTGGGCTTCGCAAACGAGCTGAGAGAGGTTTAGCGTAATTGCTAGTTCAACGCCTCTCTCCCAGCAAGGTCGTTTTCCTGGTATAGGTACAACCACTCACGATGATGAGCGTTAAAGTCCCCCAAGAGGCCCAGCTGCGCGCTCGGATATTTTCGCTGGACCACGTCCGCCGTTTCGCCTAGGTATTGAAAAAGCCCGATCATCTTCTGGTCACCGCTGTGCGATCGGTAGACAGAGGCATAGAGGATTTGAGATATCAACAGGACGGAAAAACCTGTTTTTTTTAAGGCCACGGAGACGCCGACAGCAGTTGTCATCGCGAGCATACACACAGATCACAGCGCGTGGTTTGAAGTTGTGCTCGAGGGTATACCCTGGGCAATATAGATATGCCGTGTCTGGAGGACATCTGATTTGCGTCTCCGTGAGAAAGAGTAGGTTAGGCTTGTCCGTCTCAAGGTGGGGATGGACGGCGTCGAGATTGGAGTGCTGACCTCGAATATTAGAGAGGTGCACTTTGAGTGAGAGGACGTGCTTCCGCTGTTTAACGCTACTCTTTTACTTTTGGTCATGTTGATGTGGAGTGAATAGGTGAGTGGGTGAGTGACAGTTAAGCAATGCATTGCAATAGGAACCATGGGACAAACGTAGGAAAGATGAACTGACGGAAGGCTCGTCTGGAGTCTGCGGGGACGAACTGCTGTGGCCATCGGGTCCTCTCACCCGGTCGCCAACCGGCACGATGGAGCACCTCGGGATTTTTGCAAGTTGGCGGAATAGCCTTTCGTAGATAGCTGGCGTACTACTTGGGCTCCCTTCTAACTGCTGTCGGCCAGCGGAGAACCGTGCTTCGGATCCCGCTACCCTCCAAGACGAGACTACCCTATATTACCTACAGCGTCGAGACCGGTTCACTAGTGCAACGCAACTGCTTACACCCAACCCCACAATTAGCTTCCCCGAACTTCACGCCGGACCACGGCAGACGCTTGGCGGTGTGGCTTAGTTCGGGGGGTGGTGACAAGCCGCGGCCGAAGCCTACCATCAGAATTTGTTGCTCGTTTAGCACCACCCAAGGATCATGAGGGTAAACTTACGGACGCGAGCAACTTCAATCCACAAAAAGTAAAAAATTATGTATCTTAATAAATATTCTTATACTTTTATTGTAGCATTTGTCTTGTCCATCATTTACATCCGATATCCTACAAATTTCTCACGGATATACTGCAAATGAGCTCTGAAATGGTGAAAAAGTCTACTAGGTTTCACAAAAGTTCCTAAATTGCTTGAGAATATATCACTATTTGGTCACTATTTAGACGAAGAACTCACTATTATGTCACTATTTTTGTGAAAGAAAGTCACTATTCTACTATTTTTTACTCCCTGAAGCGCTGGCATCCCTGAAATTACGCCTAGATACACGGCTAGATATAGCGCACAAGATACTAATTTGTTCAAAACATCTAACGAAATATGTTTAACAACGCCATAATAAGTACAGAGGTTTTGTATGAAAAGTATGACGAATTGAGTCCTCCATACGTCACTCGACTTGAAAGGAAATCGGGCGAAGGACTAAATGCACCGAAATAACTCGCAGGAATGAAATGTGACAAAGAACAGACCGTTATGTAGTTAAATTGGGATCATATGTGTTGGTTCACTTATATCCGCACACGCAACTTAAACCGTGAATGACGAAATGCCTTTCGTGTTACGAAATATCTGTCGAAATCTATGAATATAAAACGTTCGCTTTCTACGATTCTTTCTTCAATAGAAATAGTTTCATGTTGTGAAGACATAAAGGTTAAAGAACGGTAAACAATAACATACGGTTCAACGGCAGTAAGGTTGCGTGTACGAAACTATGAAAAATTGGCTTTCTGCCTAATCATACCTATATGGACGGTCATACGGTCCGTTATAGATATGGTAAATATTGAGTGTTTGTGACTAATTTTAAGGGCATAAATCCAAGAGAAAGTTGGCACTGAATGTAAGCTATTTATTAATTTTATGACGTACTCGACGTGTTCTGTTAATTATTTCGGGTTCATTATACCGTTCTACCAAAGTTGGACCATATAATAGTTAGCAAATGAAATCACAATAGAAAGCCGGGTTCTAACTAATTTGCCGTGAAGATCTTAGTAAACAACTGGACGAAATTGGTTAATAATATTATCTAGATGGATATCGTAAAGTCCTGCCTCTATAATAACCATAATAAAAATTCAAGAATCCTGTAAATATCTGCTAAATATCCACAACCAATGTCTATGAGTTGCTTGTATCCAGCGGCACTTAGTGATCAGTAGACAGACACAGAGACAGGCATTCTAAAGCGTCCTAAATCATTGAGACTTTTCAAAACAACTCGAATTTATAATTCTTGAGTAGGATGTATTATAAAAATAAAGCGATCCCCTATTCCAAGGAGTCGAAATTCGGAAAATCCTAAGATGATGCTTATGATTTACAAGGAGCCTGCAATATTTCAAGTTACTAGCTATGCGTGCATTTGTCAATCAGTCAATTTGCCCTCTATATACAGGTTACTTTTCAAAGGCTGGCCTAATTTTCAGAGCTTTCTCATCATTTTTCAAAATTTTGACTGTACAGCATTGATCTTTGATATGAAAAGTTTGATATTTTGTTCTTGATTTCAGAATTTGTCTATACTTGGAAAAGTAATCCTGCATACATACGTTTTTTTATCTTTCCAGAACATTCTTAGAGAAAGACCTCCTCGAAACAGCGACACTAGTGACGCTAGAGTCAGCTAACATACTGAACTGGTGGCGCCACGGGCGCGTACCGGGCGCGCCTAGACTATTGCCGCTGGCGACATCTGGCGACGGGAACTGCTTGCCTCATGCCGCATCATTAGCTGCTTACGGCTTCCATGATAGGCTCTTGGCGTTGAGGACTAAAGTGCAAGCGTTGCTGTCTGGTGAAGGTGGTGATGTTCTTACAAGTAAGTTGTTGGTTTTATAGTACCCTATTAATAAAGCCGGCTGTCTGTCTGTTGAAAAACGTATAGCATAGCGTCTCCTTACAAAATAACAATCTTGTGTACTTGCGAGTAAGGTTGTCAGAGCTCATTGTTGAGAGGGGAAGGGTCGGTAACGCGTGAGTGACGCCCAGGGTCTTGCAGGCATTCTTGTGATGGCATCACGTCGTATATAGGGCTACGGTGACCGCTTACCATCAGGCAGGCTGTGTGCTTTTTTGCCAACTTAGTTGTATAAAAAAAAGAAAATTCGTTTTCTGTTCGGGTTCTTTTTCAAAAATGCCTTTAAAAATAGCTGTATGATTCTATTACACTGAGATAGTTCACACACACACAAAGATAGGTGGTACCACAACATTTAGCATCGCGCTTATGAAATTTTCTCGGCGATCTGCATGTATCAACTGTTCCTGTGGCACGATGACCCAGCCTGCGGGAAGATCTTCCCTTTTAAATGGAGGTTTCATCCACCTTGCACCTCCATTGTAGATGAGTCTCTGAATCGTAAGCAAGGCTGTCGAGAGGCTTGCTAAATTTACTTTTTTGTACAAACTTTTATTTTTTTTTAATTGCGCCGCATGTCTTTGGTTCGATTCTCACACAGGAAATTCATTTGTGTGCATGAACATGGTTTGTATGTCCTGAGTCTGGGTGTAATTATGTATATTAAGAGGGCGTCGTGCGAAGGCAGCGCGCGGCAAATAGGTGTTTTACTGCGGGTTAGCGTTGTGTGTGTCGACACGCACACAACAGTCAGTACTCTCAGCTCGGTTGGCCGTTTGCACCCGCACGATATAAGTAAGTAAATTAAAATTTTAAAATAATAATATTTTGTGTAGATTGACATCAGTTACAATGAGAGGACATTGTATTATGTGTAGCTAATTACTAGTATGGAATACTAATTAATGTATCCATATTCTATTCATATATTATGTAAACGCAATTGTCATCAAAATAATATATTTGTTTAAAATACCTAATAAATATCAAGTTTTGTTGCAGTTAGTTTAACTCTTTAGATACTGGTCCGATTGCTCTCAAAATTTATATTTGTGAGTCTTTGGGGTCACAAAACAAGAATCTTTTCTCAAAATGTTGAAAAAATGTCCGCCATGTTGAACTTTTTAGATACTGGTCCGATTGCTCTCAAAATCGATATTTGTGAGTCCTTGGGGTCACAAAACAAGAATCTTATCTCAGAATTTTGAAAAAGTGTCCGCCATGTTGAACTTTTTAGATACTGGTCCGATTGCTCTCAAAATCGATATTTGTTAGTCCTTGGGGTCACAAAACAAGAATCTTTTCTCAAAATGTTGAAAAAATATCCGCCATGTTGAACTTTTTAGATACTGGTCCGATTGCTCTCAAAATCGATATTTGTTAGTCCTTGGGGTCACTTTCACATCATTTTGAGAATAGATACTTGTTTTGTCAAGGACTCACAAATATCGATTTTGAGAGCAATCGGACCAGTATCTAAAAAGTTCAACATGGCGGACATTTTTTCAACATTTTGAGAAAAGATTCTTGTTTTGTGACCCCGAGGACTAACAAATATCGATTTTGAGAGCAATCGGAGCAGCACCTAAAAAGTTCAACATGGCGGACACTTTTTCAAGATTTTGAGAAAAGATTCTTGTTTTGTGACCCCAAGGACTAACAAATATCGATTTTGAGAGCAATCGGAGCAGCACCTAAAAAGTTCAACATGGCGGACACTTTTTCAAGATTTTGAGAAATGATTCTTGTTTTGAGACCCCAAGGACTCACAAATATCGATTTTGAGAGCAATCGGACCAGTACCTAAAAAGTTCAACATGGCGGACACTTTTTCAAAATTCTGAGAAAAGATTCAGCTTGCAAGATTTGACCTAAGCAAACTAACTGATTAACATTGCAAATTAAACAAAAGTAATAAAAATAATATTATATTATCCTCAAAAAACGAAAAACTAAAGTTATGTCATTATGCTGTTTGATTTAGAGTGTACGTACACGTTAGATCGCGATCGAGTGTTCCTAAGCAGTCGTTCCGCAAAGAGACGTGGTCTCTCTCTGAGCTCTCGTGGTCGACTAAATTTTCGAGAGCCGTATCTCACGTATATATTTAACGTCGCGCGCCCATAGTAAAAATGTATGGCGAATTCGGAGTGCATTTTGAATATAATCATAATAAATCTTCTAGACAATATAATGAAAATATCAGTCGCAAAACTGCAAGATTACATATTAGAGAATTAACTGACTACATTTCTACAGAATATTTCTAAGGAAAAATATACGAAATCTTTTGAATCCCAGCACGCATTATTGTAGACTTTTGCTCAACTTCATATGAGTTCATTAAAAAACCTATACCATATTCCATATGTTTGCCTCACAAACATTGTAAATACATTATCTATTGTAACATTTATGTAGATTTTCACTGTATAAACAAATTATTTTCGTTAATATCAACTTAACCGTAACTGCCCTTTTTACACTTTTTGCTCGACGCAGTCTTAAGCAGTGTATCTACTTCGCGTGTCAAAATCTGTACAAAAATGGGGCACAATGTTCTTTGGTACGAGAGCTACCAACGTTTTCGAGCAAGAACTTTAGCAAGGCTGATTTTTTTATATTTCCTTGCTCATAGAAGCCTGATTGAGATGCACCAACTCTGACAGCCGGAAGTGGTTGCGTTTCCTTCTGCGCATCCTGTTTGTACTGGTGAAAATTTCGGAGTTTGAAACATTTTAACATTTTTTAAATTTGTTCATAACTTTCTCCGTCCTCTTAGCAAATTAATTTTTTTTTGGATGAGCGTTATGTGATTACTACTACGTGCGAGATGCTATTTTAGTTGTGAAAAAAAAAATTAAAACATTTGCAAAAAGCAGAAATCTTAATATGATAAAGTTATGCTAGAACAAAAAATTATTTTGCCAGGTGGAAATCTGGTTGCATAAGAGTATGTATACAGACCAATAGTGTTGATTCTCGCGAGAGACGCGCATCCTATAATAACAATTCTTTTCGTTGTTATCATTTAACCGCAATCCAAAGATTAAGATCCGCTTAAGAATATATTGTGGTACTCGAATATCTGTTTAGATTACCTTCGACCAAGAAGTATGAGGATTCCATCACTGCCTAAAAATAGACAACAAACTGCTTTGTCAGAGAAAGTCATGACAATTAACGAATGCCTACAAGCACGTCTATAAGAATTGGCTTATATAATATATCAGTTTATATTAAGATTTATTACATATTCAGATTCTTCATTATCAAGCTCGTCAAAGCCCAAATCAGAGGGTTTAATAATAATAAATAAATATATATAAATATCCTGGGACATTCCTCATACACGGTCAACAATATAAAGAATATTCTGAATGAGCTATTTATTCGGTAACAATTGAAATAAAGACACATAAACAACTTGGTAATAAAAATCAAAATATTTTAGTTTCATTATAAAATAAAATAAAATGCATTTATTTTCAGACAACAGGGTCCATAGATTGTTAGTTAATACACAAAAAATAGCTAAGTTAGTACAAATTTTAAACATTAAAACAACAGAAAAAGAACGACAGGCAGTTTATGAAGCATAACGCATGACGTGCAGCTTCATAAACCTGCCTAAAGTAGGCCCATCCGCCCTCACAGCAAACACGTTCAGAATGATGTTGGTGCTCCCTCTCAAACCCTGTTTAAAATAGAGGCCACTTGTTTGCGCATTATGGCGAAAAAATCGACCGTATTCGCATCTGCAAACATGCCTGAAGCACTACAGTAAGGATGAATCCTCAACAGCAGAGTGTTGTATGCTTATTGGGTATAATTAGCCAATAGGCTGCTGGAATAAAAAAATTGGCAATATGCCTTAAAGAGTGGGATCTTGATATTGACTGAGCTACCAGCAAACCTACGAGCCAGCATATTTGCCCGCACTGCCAACGCTCTGCGCTCCCTTTCTATATCACAATCATCTTTGAGGTCTTCAGTCACAATAAAACTTTTTGCCGTAGTGTATTGTTGTAATTATTATTAAAATTATAATGAGACTGTCTAGAAAAATGTTGACTACCCCTGAGGCGTCACTTGGTTGTCAATATGACAATGAAATTTCTTTGTTTAAATTGTTTAGACACCAGAAATGAACTAATGCTAACTTGGAATTTTGGAAATTTGCGTTTTTTTCTGCCAAATTGTTTATCTTAAGGATATGTTTTATCAAATTAAAAAAGAAATAATTAAAGCAGTTCCAACAAATGGCACAGCACTAAGTAAATTCACTTTTTGCGCTCGCCCGCTATATTACGCTAATTGGGTTAAAAGCCTTGCAATTATAATCTTAAGGCCCCAATGCCACGGAGAGATATATCAGCAAAAGACAGCAAGAAAACATTTTAATGTAGAAAACCCTCGTGAATGCATGTTTCCTGGACCTTTCTAAAGCTTTTGATCTAGCATCATATAATATCCTGTGGGATAAGCTTAGGAAGGGAGGTGTCCCTGTGGAATTAGTTACTACACTATCCGTCTGGTATAACAAACAGATAAATTATGTTAAATGGTCCAATGCAATGTCTGATCCATACAAACTGGAATGTGGAGGTCTGACATCGCCAAGATTATTCAATATTTATGTAGATCAACTGATCAGTGATTTACCATCTGGTAATTGTGTAAATAACATGAGCTATGCCGATGACATGGTGCTTAACCATGACATGCCATGGTTTATTGTGACTGAAGACCTCAAAGATGATTGCATCGACCATAATAAGGTCAAGGTATCAAGGAGGGTAAATTCATTATAATAGGTCTTTACCTATGAAATTGCCGTTCTGCAGTACTGGCCATTTCAAATCAAAATAATTTTTGTTTGGCTAAGAATTCTAATTTCAAATTAATTTTATTTTAAAAATATGGAAGTCTTTTTTCAAAAGTAGTCATTTGTTTATTGATTAGTGTTACATTTTCATCGCATTTCAATCTTTTTCGTCATAATGGATACGTTAAAAATTCGAGTAATTAT
Source organism: Polyploca ridens (assembly GCA_951394255.1). Taxonomy (NCBI): domain Eukaryota; kingdom Metazoa; phylum Arthropoda; class Insecta; order Lepidoptera; family Drepanidae; genus Polyploca; species Polyploca ridens. Next base: position 4,488,247 of record OX596259.1, on the reverse strand, counting down.
GGAATATGAGTACCGTCGTGGCAGCAACGCGGCACAAGCGGCACGCAACATCAACGACGTTTACGGAGCTAACACTACAAACCAACGCACCACCTGTTATTGGTTTGCTCGCTTCCGTTCTGGGAATTTCGACCTGAAAAATGAACCTCGCGGTCGTCCGAAGACTTTGGTCGACAATGACGAATTAAAGGCGATTGTGGAAGCTGATGATACACAATTGACGGCTGAATTAGCAGCAGCTTTCGACGTTAGCGTCAAAACAATATTGGTCCATTTGCGTCAAATTGGCAAGGTAAAAAAGCTTGACAAATGGGTGCCCCACGAACTCAATGATCGCTAGCGCGAAGTACGCGTCGAAACGTGCCTTGCACAGCTCAACAGACACACAAATGAAGGAATTTTGAACCGCATTGTTACCTGCGATGAAAAATGGATTCTGTTTGATAACCGCAAGTGCTCAGCAAGTTGGTTGGATCCTGGTTCAGCACCTAAACAATGCCCTAAACGAAAACTTACCCCTAGAAAAGTAATGGTCACTGTTTGGTGGTCTAGCGCCGGTGTGATTCATCACAGCTTCTTACCAAACGGGGTGAGTATTACTGCAGATGTGTACTGTGAAGAACTGAACACAATGATGGAGAAGCTGGCACATCTCCAACCAGCATTGGTCAATCGCTCGTCTCCGCTGCTCCTGCACGATAACGCGCGACCTCATACTGCACAGCAGACGGTCTCCAAGTTGCAAGAACTGGGGTTGGAAGTTCTCCGTCATCCGCCCTACTCACCAGACCTTGCGCCTACAGACTACTACTTTTTCCAGAATTTGGATAACTTCTTGGCGGGAAAAAAATTCAATACCCGAGAGGCAGTACAAAATGCCTTTGAAGAATTTGTTGCCTCCCGTCCAGCTGATTTCTTTAAGAAGGGCATCAATAAACTGCCACTGCGTTAGCAAAGATGCATTGATTGCATGGGTGATTACTTCGATTAATACAAATAAAAAATACTTGAAAAAAATTCGTTTACATTTTTTCTTACAAAACGGCAATTTCATAGGTAAAGACCTAATATTATTATTCATTATAATAGTGGATGGATGTCCGAAAAGAAGTCTGAATAAGAGATAGATGAATTGTGTGAAAGATGAAATTAGTAAGAAAGGAGGGAATGCTGATATAATGGTCGAATTGAAGCAGCGCAAAAATTGCACCGACTCCATTTAATTAGCAACAGGGTAAGAAAACAACGAATTAAATAAAGTAAAAGTATATTAAAAAAGTAAAAACCATCGTGTTATCTAAATGAAAAAAATAATGAGGAGAAGAAGCGACGCAAGAAACTCCTCATGGGCCCGACATGTTTATTGTTGTAATTTTACAATTAAATTATCACTTTAATTACACCTACAGTATTAATAAATTAAAAGTTTTAGTAACGGGTGAAATAGCAACTGCACTTAGAGGTGTGCACAGGGGGGCTAAAAAGGAAGCTAAAGCAACATTGCTACGGAATCCATTTTTCGATTTTCTTTTTGGTAAAATAGTTACTCATTATGTTCAATTCAATTCATTAAAAGACTCGGAATTGATGAATTACTTAAATTCTGCTGTACATTCGAAAAAATAAATTAGGCTTAGGGCTAGGTCGAGTGCTTGCGATAGACTGCCTCCTCTATATGCTACACGCAAACTTTTATTAACTTTGCTATTGACTTTATGGTCAGTGTTGCCACTTAATCAATCTTTCTAATGATCCAAATAAGTCGGACCAACTATTCAGCTTCCCGATACATCATTTATATTAAAAAATTGATTAAATCCTAACTTCCTAACTAATATTATAAATGCGAAAGTGAATTTGTTTGTTTGTTACGCCTAGAAGGAGTTAGGCTACTTTTTATCCCGGGAACACGGGTGAAACCGCGGGGGACAACTAGTACAAAATATTTTCAGAGATTTCTCAGTTTAAGTGTATTTCGAATCGTCGATAGATTCAACTGTAACGTCCATAAGTGCCTTATCAGGGCCTAATCTGAATAAATAACTTTTTTATTTGAATTTTGAACATAAAGTTATCTTATTCTTTCCTTCAAATGGCTCTGGTTTAAAATAAACTTTTTCGAGTTAGCATTTTGTTCATTGCTGCTATCGATTGGGTCTCTAATTCCACTTCCGGTACTTGCTTTCCGTGTGCTGAACTGATCTTAAATTAGTCTTTGTACCCTTATGCAACCAGATTTCCGTCTGGCAAGATTTGTTTTAGGTTCATTGATAGCATAACTATATAATGTAAAAATTTCAGCTTTTAGAAAATGGTTTGGAAGAAAATATGTCATTCACAAGATTCACAACTAAAATAGCATCTGGCACGTAGATAGCAACCACATAACGCTCTGTCGATTTATGTTTAGGTTGCTAAAAGGCTGTAGAAAATGGTGATGAAAAAATTATTCGTGCTAAAATGGTTTAATGGGTTAAAAATCCGATTTTTTCACTAGTACAAATAGGATGCGCAATAGGAAACGCAACCACTTCCAGCTGCCAGACTTGGCGCATCTCTATCAGGTTTTAATGCGCAAGAAAATATCAAAAATCCAGCCATGCTAAAGTTCTTTTTTTCGCGACGTTGCTAGCTCTTATACCACTTCTTTTGAAACTTTTTCGCGCGGACAGGGCTCTCGCGTAAGGCTGCATGTTCACCAGAGATGTGTAGCGAGGGGTATGTTTAGCTGACAAATAGGATAGCTTCATTTTCACGTTAAAAATCTAATGCCAGTCTAGCTAAATCAATTTTGTGACATTATGGAAGGTACAAAAAAAGTTACACACTTGGTTTTTCATACGGATGGAGGGACTTGCGTTATCTATTTAGATTTATGTCTGTGATTGAATGACAATGCAAGTACAGTCAACAAAAAGTAGTCATCAAAAAAAGCTTGTATTTTTTTTAACTGATGAATAATCTTTATTTAATACAAATATGTACAAAATACAATCTATAAATAGAAAATTTCCTCAAGTCTGTCGCAGCTTCCGATTAACGGCAGAAGGCTTGCAGTGTTTCCACTTTGGATAGCCAAGCTGACGCGTTGGCGAAAAAAGCTCCCCGCCCGCTGGTCTCCGGAGGTCTAGATCAATTTTGATGACAAAGATGACGACTTTTTTTAACTTAATTTTATAATGTAACTTCCTAGACGCAATAAAACGGCGCTGGCGTTGGTCGGAGAGCCTGCTCCTGCGCACGGCGGGACTATCTCCTACGGAGAGCGAGTGGTCCCGCGAGTGGCAGGACGCGGTGTCGGCGGCCAGCCCCGAGCCCAACCGGCGCGTGCCGAGCGCCGGCGCCGCGCCGCACTACGCCGGCCTGGAGCAGCTGCACGTGTTCGCGCTTGCGCACGTCATGAGGAGACCTGTTGTCGTCTTCGCTGATATCGCGCTTAGGGTCAGTCAATTCGATACGCAATCATTTTAGGGTCGGCAACGCGCGAGTGATACCCCTGGTGTTGTAAGCGTCCATAGGCTACGGTAACCGCTTACCATCAGGCGGGCAGTATGCCGGTTACACCCACCTAGCGGTATGAAATATACTTAACGACATATTCTCATACCTACCAAATATACATAAAAAAATCTTAAATATGGTGGAGCTGTTTCGAAAAAGTGCGACCACAAACATCGTGACAAGAGATTCAGCAAATTCTATAGTCAGATTGTAAAAAAAAAAATTTTACTTGCTGATTTTCTTCCCTGTTCTTCTCAGTTAAAGACCGACTTACGAACCGGTGGTAACTTCAGTAGCTTTTACCTTCATAAGTGCCCTACTAGGGTCTAAATTGAATGAATGGCTTTGATTTTGACTAATTCTTAGTTCAACGTTGAAGCCTTTTAATATTCATCGTGATTTAATTCATTCAGGACTTCAAAGGCGACCCAATAGCGCCGATCCCCTTCGGCGGAGTATACTTACCGCTGGAACTGGACCCGGAAGTATGCAGTAAGGCGCCGATACTACTGGCGTATGACGCGGGACACTTCTCGGCGCTAGTTCCCTGCGAGCCACTACCTACTGACGGGGCCAGGGTTCCGTTGGAAGACCACGCTGGGAATCCTATGCCGATCAGGTTCGTGATTATTTCCATTATTACTTTTTTTACAGGGGAGGTAAAAAACTAATTTGAAGCGGATACATTATGAGACATGACCGTTTCTGTTTGAAATCGCTTTTTTTGATAATTATTTTGTATAGTATAGGACTATTTTTGATTAAAAATATTTTCGGACTCCCAAAGATACGCCCGTATTGATCAAAAAGAATTCGTCGATCATGACAAGTCCGCTTTTGTTCGCCTGCTCCCATCGAAATAATAAAACTAAGGAAGCGTAATTGTGAACAAAATCAACGCGAAATTCGGCTCCACACTTCACTACATTGACAAAATATCTCTAGTATTCGAACGAAAGAACACACATGCAAATAAGCCAATTAGCTGCGCTTGCCTAACGCGTTGTATTCCGGCAAGCGCGATGATTGGTTCTCGGCGAGACAGATAATGCTAATTGGTTCGTACGCCTGCTGCAGTGCGAGATGCGTGGACGATGTTATGCATTGATTGTAAGAGGATAAAGTATCGTATATTTGCACTATGCATATAAGTTGTATTAATTAGTTGTAATTTAACTATACCACTCTATTATATTCATTTAAAAGTTTGTGATGTGCTTTTTGGATTAAAATATATCTTTATGTGTTATATGGATGTATTGTATTGTATCGATGTATTGTATGGATCTAAAATTAAGAAGTAGGTATTTTAATCAGTTTATGGTTTTCACATACGAATTATAGAGTGATGGGTCGCGTTAAGGTCAGATCAGAGGGCGAACCACAAGCTCTTAAAACAATATTATTATAACCTTATTTGACTTTTGTTTTTCTTTGACATCCGACGTCAAAACGGGACAAAAGTCGAATAAGGTTATTTTATTGAAAAAAAAAACTAAAATGGCGGCTGGCACGCTATGCCACAAAGGTTCTATCCTCTTTATAATTATAGGTACTAGTGCATCACAGTTTAAGTGAAATATCAAAACGTGTTAAATAAATACGCATGTTGCGTTCATGTTGCATAACACTTTCCAGAGTCACAAGTATAGGATTTCAAAATGTTTATTTACTCACATATGAAAAGTGATTCCAGCATTCTTCATATCTGTATGGCTTCTACACCACTTAACAACACATGACGGCATATTTGCACAATGTAAACAACGCAAAACACAATAATAATCACAGTTCTAAGTCCCTCGCGACACGAACGCATCGACTCAATGATACCGGCGAACTGTCAGCGCGGTGCGTCTCTCTTTTTTGGCAACGCCCACCGCGGTTCAGTTTGCGTGGAATGATTTTTGAGCTCGAGTTACATTTCTTTAGTTTTATTATTTCGATGCCTGCTCCTCAATTACATCTATAAAAATGTCACCCAAATATTATCCACACTTAGGCCCGGTATCCATCAAAGCGGAATGGAGCGGTGCATTGATGTAATTTGTATGAAAAATTAATTTCTTTTTCACCCATATCCACTTTGTTGGATTTCGGTTCGTACTCAGTCACTTCTAATCATACCATTTATCATAAAACTCAAAATGTGTTTCATAAGTGTGACACCAGATAACTAGTACAAAAATGGATACTAACACCCAGACTCAAAACATACACAAAATTTGTACACAAATGTCTTTCCTGTATGGGAATTGAACCTCTGACGTAGCAGTTATATATAAAACCCATATCTATTCCAGATTCAACGTAGACCCGGGTGAAGACCACAGATGGGACATAGAACCTGACCAGAAAACCATCAACAACTTACTACCAGACGAATACCAACGGTCATCAATGTTAAACGCCTACTTAGACCTAGAAAGAGTCGAATGTCTCTCACAGAACCAACCACCGGAGGAACTTAGAAGATCCCTAGACGCATTATCAACAAAAAGTTCTAAGCAAATGAACTCTGTAGCGAAGCAATTTGGTAGCATTGGACGGTCGATGAGCAGTAAGCTAAAGAAGAATTTTGGGTCAATGGCCAAGTTGACTGGCAAGAGTAGTGGGAGTCAGAGTAACCCGGAAGAGGGGCTGATGAGAAGGCAATCTACGTGTGAGGTTCTGTGCTGTAGGGTTTTGGCAGCGAGGGCCCCGGTGCAGGAGGAAATGGTCAAGAATTATTTGAATGAAGCTTGGATCGGGTGAGATGTGTTGAGATTTTTACGTGTTAGAGAAATTATAATTGTTTCTTTTAATTTTGATGTTTTGTGTTGACTTTATGAAATCGTAAATTGCTTAAAATAATAATTAACAGATACTTTTCTTTGTAAGTATGGTGGTTTAGGACAATAGGACTCGATACACATCTAATAAGAATATAAAATACGATGTCATTATTATTAACCTTATCGGAAAAGATAACGACTTAATTTATTATGAACTAGCTGATCCCCGCGGTTTCACCCACGTAGTTTCCTACGTTACTCCTTATAATATTACCTATCTGCCTATGAAAGTCTCGTCAAAATCGGTTCAGCCGTTTCGAAGATTACCCCAGAACAAATAAACAAACAAAAATGTAACGAATTGTTTTTTTTGTCCAAGTACTATACACTTTCATATTAATTTAATAAAAAGCTTGTAATAGCTTGTAATCTTGAAATTCTTAATAAAATTGGAAGAATAAAAAAAATAATAAATAAATATCCTGGGACATTCCTCACACAGCTTGTACTATGGAAACCAGCGGGGCTATTTTAAAACGCTCGGATTCGATATCGGAAACGGATTCAAAAACTACCGAGGCGATTTTCCGCAATTGCTATTTTAATTTCGGAATTCGAATATTTTTGATGTTTCTTTATGGAAATATCATCGAAAAGTTTTCGGAAATTGAAATAGCAATTACTGAAATTCGCCTCGAAATTTATTGAATCCGTTTCCGATATCGAATCCGCCGTTTTAAAATAGCCCTGCAGATAACTGATATACTACATATACTTTTTGTTTGTAAATACATACTTAATATACATAATTACACCCAGACTCGGGACATGCACATAAACCTGCGAATTTTTTAACAAAAACTTATTTTGTCATTAAAAACAGACTCTTCAATTTTATTTATCTGTTATTAGTTAATTTTGGAATTTCCATCCACAGTTACACAGCAGAAAAAAACCGCAAAGAGACAGTACCGTCCCAACCGCGGTACGGCACGGGCCGGTCCCAGTTCTACGCTGAAGCGGACCGAGCGGCGCACGAAGTGGCCCGAACATTGGCGACCAAGTCGGCCCGACCGACCGACCGCACACTCTACCTATCGAAATCCACCTTCTACGACGACCGCCCACCATCACCGAAACCATGTCGAGCCCCATTATGTATGTACTATGGAAGTCCAGCGAATAATGACTACTGTTCTAGGTGTGCAAGACTGCAGTGAGTGCTTCCTCTTTTTTTTTTTTTGACTGTGTGATAGTTGTAAGTTTAGTACTTTTTAATCATTCGCGAACTAAATTCATTGTACTATTAATGTAAAGGGTCTATTCGCTCACAGATTATTATCAAAATTTAATTTTGACTAACCTCGAAGTTTCGATCAAGTTGCATTGATCGTGGTCACGAGTGAACTCGAAACGTCGAGGTTAGTCAAAATTAAATTTTGATAATAATCTGTGCGCGAATAGACCCGATACACTAATATTACAATGAGTTGTAAGTTTATTCAGTTTTTGTGATTAAAGAAAAATATTTTTTTTATATTCAACTCCAAATAATTAAAATTGTATTTTTATACTACTAAGAAAGGATAACGAACGTTAAAGAGAAATTTTTTAGGTACTGTTATAGTATTAACATTTTAAACTTATACGTAATGTCACATAACATAGTGTTTTTGTTATTTAGTTATTAGATTATACGTTCACCATTGTTTTTCCCCACCATTTTAATATAACAAACACAAAAAACTATTTTACTAATGAATCGATTTGTAACAATGAATAAATGTTAATCCATGGAAATTACACTATATTTTATGATTAATCTCGTGTTAAAACGGCAGCTTACTTTTTCCTGGATTTATATTTACGTTTACCTATCGATAATTATTTTATAATAACGAGTGCCAAAAGTGGCTTCTAAATTATATACAAGTCATAGAGACAGAATATTTAAAGAGCGACTATACTAGAGTATGTGCCGTGAGCACGGGTATGTGCAACGCTGCCTTTAAACGAACTCCGCGTTAATAGTTTGAACGACTAAATACATTTTTTATCGATACTTTAACCGAAAACAAATGACTAAGAAGGAACTCATCGATATTTTTACGATATAAGTGCTCACGCTTCTCTATCAGTCTATTAATATTCTTACTCTATGCAACGACTATTCGAAAGGCAGCAAAGACTTTATATGTATGTTAAAACAGATGTGTTCAAAATTCAGTGCCAGCATGTAAAACTGTATGTAATGTACAATATTTTTGTACCGTAAAAAGTATTAAAACCATCACATTTAAGCAAGGTTTTATTGTTGGTTATTACCACAGATATAAATCTAAATAGATAACGCAAGTCCCTCCCATTAGTATGAAAACCAAACGTGTAACTTTTTTTGTACCTACCATAATGTCACAATATTGATTTAGTTAGGCTGGCATTCGATTTTTAATGTGAAAATGAAGCTATCTTATTTATCAGCTAAAAATATCCCTCGCTTCACATCTCTGGTGGACATGCAGCCTTATGCGAGTTACCTGTCCGCGCGAAACAGTTTCAAAAGAAGAACATTGTGCCCCATTTTTGCACAGATTTTGACACGCAAAGTACATACACTCGCGTCATCTATTTAGATGTATATCTGTGGTTATCACTGAAAGGGGTACGAACTTTTTTGTATGGGAGCTGGCATAGCCACCCGCCGCCATTTTGATTTTTTTTCAATGTGGCGGCGCAGGGTGTAACTGGTATATTTGGGTAGAGGACACTTATACAAACAAAAAATGTTAAGCAATATGGTGACCTAAAGTGTCACGTTTCCGAGATATTTGGAGGTAAAGATCGCCATATGAGAATAACGACAATCATTAAAAATGTACTTATAACGTGTTTATATGCATTAGATTGTATTCAAATAATAGTTCCCAGGTTGATTTAACTTTTTATTAGAATATAGCAAAACAAATAGCACGAAAAAACAATATTCATTAATTGGTTACCTACTAAACCGCATCGCTATATTCGCACTGAAACACAATGTTGTCAAGTAGCTCGGATCGTAGTGGTTAACTCGTTTTCCATGTCTCCGTTATTAAACAAAAATGACAATACTTGTCTTAAAATATAATGTTACCGAGATTTTGGAATATCGATGTATAAATAATATGAGAAGAATGACAATAGTTTAAAGTTGATTAAGTACAATTTATGTTATTGTTTTTAAGCAATAAACTGTGGTCAAATAATTATTGCATCACGGTTTTAAAAATAAAATAATACACATAATAGAAACAAGCCGTGACCTCAAACCATTAAATAAAAGGATTTTTTTAAACTACTTAGGTAGCAAACAAACATATATACGGCGCGCCTAAGCGGTAAGCGCTTACCGTAGCCTATGGACGTTTGCAACACCAGGGGTATCACTCGCGCGTTGCCGACCCTACAGAAATATCTTCACACCTTTTTTAAGGAACTCCACGCTCCGTTGGGAAAACCACGGCGGGAGCTCATTCCATAGTCTAAACGTCCGCGGAAGAAAGCTCCTTTTAGACCGCATAGTTCGTAACTATTTTGGTTCCAATGTGTGAGGATGGACTCCCCGTCAATGGCGAGACTTGCGATGGTAGAAGGTAGCCGTGGGCATCAGGTTAAACAATTCTGCAGAACACTGTCCGTTGTACAAGCGGTAGAACACACATAAGGAGGCAAAATCTCTCTTCAGATTGAGGGGCCCTAAGTCGCTTGTGAGCTGGGGACCGTCGACAATTCTAATAGCACGTCGCTGAACCGAGTCTAAAGGCCCAAACTGGTATCCAGGAAAGAGCAGTACTCCATATAAGGCCGGACTTGCGACTTGTAAAGTTGCAGCCTTTGCCCCGATGTTAAGTACTGCGTCGCTCTGTTGAGCACTTCCGGTTTTTTGGATGCTAGCTTAACCTTGTCTTCTAGACGGCCTATTGACGTCGTTAGAAATGTCGATGCCGAGGATCCCGATGCTTTCACTGATGTTCGTGTTCTGGAATTGTGAAGTCACAGCAAATGGGGTTTTCTTAGCGGTGAACGCGCAGACTTGGAAATGGACTAGGTTTAGTCGACCGTAATCGGAGACACTAGTTAGTGTGCTCTTGATTTCAGAATATTTGCAATGAGCGTCCTTTGTACAATTAATGCCGTCAATAGACAGCATTTCATTGATATGCAACAGGAACAGTATTTGGGACAGTACAGACCCTTGCGGGACGCCAGCATTTATGTCTCTCAGCTCGTATGCATCTGCTGGACAAAAATTGGCGACCCATTTGCATAGTCCCTCGGAAAACCCATATGCTGGTAACTTCGTTAGAAGACCCCAGTGCCAGACCCGATCGAACGCCTTCGCCACCTTGACTCTCGATGGCGAGTGACCACTCGGTACATACATACATATGTATACATAGACACATCACATAGAGATACACTAGAAGGTCACCAGCCAAGGGACTATGGTGGAAGCCATATTGTCGGTCACTCAACAAATCGTGATCCTCTAGGTATCTCAAGAGCTGCGTGTTGATCACTCGCTCCATGACATTGGAGAGAATGGGAGGTGATGGCAATAGACCTGTAATTCATCGGGTCTGATCTATCGCCCTTTTTGGGCATTGTGTGCACGTGAGCAGTCTTTCATGAAGACGGGACTTTCATTTAGGTGGAAGTTTTATTAGGTCGGGTCGGACCGGGTCTTCTTATTTATTTTCAACACACTCGCTCGTAAAATAACATTTATTGCACCGCTTTTAGTATCTTAATGCAGCTTATTACCCATTTGTGCTTTTTACTTTACATTACATTTTTATGAAGGTATAATCCCGATTATGATAAGTTTGTACCTCACTGCAAGTGATATGTGTAGATCAAGCATTCTTAATTTAAACGGGTAAAATAATTTGACAGCTCACCGCTGTCAAAAAAACCGTGCGTGCCATATTTGTAAACGTTCTCATTGTGTTGATTTGAATATTATCAAAAAATCTACTTAAAAAAATACATGTCTGTTTTTTTCCTCTTAAGTATGTTGAAAAACCTCGTATGACACGCGTGTGCATTGATTATTACACTCTCGGCTCACTTATTGCGTTCGCCTACGGCTTACGCGCTTAATACGCCTCGAGTAACCAACTTTGCACACATAATTATATCATAATGTACTATTACGTCGCTATTGCAATTTTGGCGCCCAGGGAGCAGTACTTAGCGATCTTTAGTTCCAATTAACTTGGTAACATGAGATTTTTGGACAAGTATTGCCATTTTTGTTTGTATAATAATGACAAGATGGAAAACAAGTCACGATCCGAGCTACTTTGACAACATTGTGTCAAAGTAGACGAATTCATAGTTTCGTATATCATAATCATTATCTAAACAGCATCGTAATAATCATAGCGATTATTACGATGCTGTTTAGTAGGTAAGTAATTAAAAATATTGTTTTTCGTGCTCCTAGTTTAACTCTCTACTAAAAAATTGATAAATCAACCTGGGAACTATTATTTGAATACAATCGAATGCATATAAACACGTAATAAGTTAATTTTTAATGATTGTCGTAATTCTCATATGGCGATCTTTACCTCCAAATATCTCGGAAACGTGACACTTTAGGCCACCATATTGATTAACATTTTTTGTTTGTATAAGTGTCCTCTACCCATATATACCAGTTAAATCGTGCGCCGCGACTTTGAAAAAAAAACTAAAATGGCGGCGGCTAGCTATGCCACAAAGGTTCTAACCCCTTTGATTAAGAATTTGTATTTGTGTCGTATTTGTAATGTATATTTTATACTTAATTGAAAGGGGAGCGAAGCAAAACAAGGTATGCTAATAGCATCCATATGGAAAAGCTATTTTCAAATAGATATAATGTAAATAAGAAGGTATGATACCACTTGTTCATTGATTAGTATGGACATCCGCATTGATTAGTATGGACATCCGCATTGATTAGTATGGACATCCGCATTGACTCGGCTCAAAGGTCTTGAAGAGATTTTCAGTTGTTGATTTGTAATGTATGATTTTAACATTGAGCTATTATTACTGATTTTCACACAAATCGTAAAATCGAATCGAATCGAAAATGTTTGCACTTATACACTGATATAAATATTGATGTCCTTGACTGTACAAGCTCTCATATTATTATAGCAATGAGAGGTTTTACAAATAATCTCTTTAAAAACATTGGCAGTATCTGAGAGTTTTATACAAGGTCACTTTAGTACCTACCTATGATTGTATAAAGAAATATGTTCATATTGTTCAATATATTATAAAAGTAAGCCTTTGTCATGATAATGTCATCTATGTACAAAATAAATAATATTTTATTTCAATTATCATCCGACTACCTCATATAATGGCAGCAGTTTATATTAAAACTATATAAATAATATATTGTTTGGACTCAGGGTAATATTAACACTTACCTTATAATAAAACAAAATATTAGTGATCCTCCATATTTAAAAATTTATTGGAATAAAAAAGAGCTTGGAGTATGTCCTCCGTCCTTAAGTTGCTTAAATAAGAGAAAATAATAAAAAAAATATTTTTGATCTTCTAGTCCTGTATTATTAGTATAGTGTACGAGTGATTATAGTTATAAGATATCAAGTATTACGGAAATATATGTATAAATAATTGTATATTAAAAAATCTAAATGTACCTACCCACAACACATGGTTTCATAGACAAACATCTATTTCTATTATATCATTGTGCAAACAGTTATTTACTAACATTAAACTATCATAATAATTAATGTGTAGCCTTAAAGATCTGTGAATTAACTCAATGTGTGAAGTGAGAACATGACAAATATAAATTAAACATTATTACAAATTAAATACTGTTATGTAGAAGCTCATGTTAAACAGAGGGTAACATATTTTTCATATGTGTAACAATATAGAGTCAGCATATCATGTTTATAGAAATATAAATGGTTATTTAATATTCAGATTGAAAATCTAAGACTTTTATTTATACCATAATCCTTCTGTACCACTGGGTGTCTATAGTAGCCTATAAGTTGTACGTAGTATTTATATACTCTGAGCTATAAGCATCGGGAAAATATCCCTTCAGAGTAGTAATACTGAACAATCAAATTCCACAACTAGTCAGTGATTTGTCACTGAATTTGAACAGTAAGGACCACTCGCTGCATCGTGTGGTTTTTGACTTGGCCAATCAGAGTGCATGAGTCCTTGTCTTAACCAATCAGCGCCCATTGTCGGCGGTGGGATATTGGCGGAATATATTTCAACCAAAATGAATGAGTTCCCGGGATAAAAAGTAGCCTATAATCAGCGTTGCCAGACGTCCCGATTTTGGCGGGACGTCCCGATTTTTAGACCAAAATTAAATGTCCCGCTTTTCGAAGTTTACTCGACGGTGAAATCATCGTTGGATGTAGAAGTGGGAAATTATAAGGACACCACTGCACAGAAATGGCACCCGCTTTTCCGTGACGCGTCTTAAACACAGTGGTGTTAAATGTCACTGTGACGTACAAAATTAAACTTCTAAGTCAACGCAATCAAAAGATACGGCCGTTTATGCCGCATATTTTCACGCTTGCAAGGGAATCAAAACCTATAGGGTGCTTCCCGTTGACCTAGAATCATAAAATTTGGCAAGATGCAAATCCATGTAGCTCAAGTAAAGGAAGAAATCCAAAAAGGGATTTGTAGTTACAACGCAAAAAAAGTTTTTTTTTGCCATTATATTACAACATAATCGAAAAATCAAGGTGACATATCTTAGAGATTCGATTACCGTGATGAATCGCTGCTCGAGTCCGACTCGCACGTGGCCGGTTTTTTTTAGTATGTCCCGCTTTCGGCGATCAAATCCCGCTTTTTTTTCTAAAGAGATTACATAATCCCGATTTGCCCGAAAAAAAACTGGCAACGCTGCCTATAATACTTAGTGATAATGTAGCTTCCTATTAATAATAATAATAACTACAACTCTATGCACCTTCTTGGCGTCATGTATGAGACAATGGAGAACGGTTCTTCTCTGTCCGGGATCTCGGCAGATCCTTGGTAATGGCGAACCAATAAAGATAGAGCGGGGCATCTTTCAGGGTGACAGTCTGAGCCCGCTGTGGTTTTGTCTGGCCCTTAACCCTCTAAGTACGCTCTTGGAGGGATCTGGGCTGGGCTTTCGGTTGCGTAGAGATGGTCAGGTTATATCCCACCTGCTTTACATGGATGACCTTAAGCTTTTTGCCCCTACTGAACTTCAACTGACAGGCTTACTCAAGGTCACTGAAACCTTCAGTAATTCTATCAGGATGGAGTTTGGTGTGGATAAATGTGCGGTCATCCATGCAAAACGGGGAAGGATGGTGGAATCTGGAGGCATTCAGCTTTCAGATTTCACTCAACTGAGATCACTCTCCGCAACCGAGACTTACAAATACTTGGGTATGTCACAGGCGTTAAACATCAGCATGACTGACATGAAACAATCGTTGCGGGAACGCTTCTTGGGACGCCTGAAAAAAGTCCTGAAAAGTCTTTTATCAGGCGGAAACAAGGTGCGTGCCTACAACGGTTGGGTCATGCCGGTCTTGATGTACTCCTTTGGCATACTCAAGTGGACTCAGACTGAATTGGACACCCTGGATAGATCAGTCCGTACATTGCTGACTACATACCGTATGCATCACCCACGATCTTCGGTGATGAGGTTATATATTCCGCGGAAATGTGGTGGTCGTGGCTTTTTAAATGCTAAGACTCTACATAACCGCGAGGTATATAACCTTAGGGAGTATTTTCTCCACGCCGGCGGGGGGATGCATATGGATGTGGTAGCAGTGGACAATGGACTTACCCCTCTATCCTTAGCTAAACAGAACTGGCGCAGGCCTGTGGTGCTCACCACAGATGACCGTAGAGTGGTATGGCAGAGCAAGGAACTGCATGGAAGGTTCTACCGGGCCCTTCATGGACCTGATGTAGACTTCCCTGCATCGGTGGCCTGGCTACGTTTCGGTGACCTCTTTGGGGAAACCGAAGGTTTTGTCTGTGCAATTACGGACGAGGTTGTGATGACGAACAACTACCGGAGATATATCCTCAGGGATGGCACCATCGACATATGTCGGGCATGTCATCGCCCTGGTGAATCCCTCAGGCATATCATCTCCGGTTGTTCGCGTCTCGCAAATGGCGAGTACTTGCACAGACACAACCAAGTAGCCAGGATAATCCACCAGCAACTTGCTCTGAGATACCGCCTTGTGGCATCTGAGGTGCCGTACTATAGGTATGTTCCTGAACCAGTTCTCGAAGATGGTCATATCACATTATACTGGGACCGATCTATCATCACTGACAGGACTATTGTAGCCAATAGACCTGACATTGTGTTGATAGATCGCCTGGAGCGTCGTGCAATGATTGTTGACGTCGCTATCCCCCATGACGAGAACCTTGTGAAAACTGAGAAAGATAAAGAATGTAAATATCTTGATCCTGTTCACGAGGTTGTCGACATGTGGGATGTCGACGTGGCAACCATTGTTCCGATAGTCGTTTCCGCCCATGGCCTTATTGCCAAGAGCCTCGACAAACACCTCAAGAGGCTCGCGTTAGGCAGCTGGATCAAGGGCCAGATTCAAAAGGCAGTACTTCTGGAGACGGCTCGCATTGTGAGAAAGTTCCTCAGCCTGGAGCCTTAACCACCGGTAACTAGGACCCTGTTCCCAATGCCGGTGGGGAACTGTTTTTTATATTTTTAAATATATATATTTTTTTTTTATACTATATGTATATTTGAAAATGTAATTAATATGTTAAAAAATGATATAAATGGAATAATAATAATATTTTATTTTCATTAACAAAGTTTTTACAATTATAAGGTAACAGGAGTCTCCTTTTAAGCAATTAATGCCTGTACTAGGAGACTCCGCTCTTCCATAACTATAGCTAATTAATTATTAAACAAAAACGAAAGCATACATTTGTTTAAAAGAGATTTTAGAAACATTTATTCCAACGTATTCATATTATATAGCAACAAATATATAGTGAAAGAAGTTTTCAAATCCGGCTGGTAGTTTCGTAGATTAGCCCTTTTAAACAAACAAAATAACTCTTCCGCTTTATTATATTAATATTAGTATATATTATAAGCAAGCATAGATAGACAAAGTGCCTCTATTTTTATGGCTAATTGAGGGCAAGAAACGTAGTTATGAAGACGTCACATGAAATATTTTTAGGGTTCCCGTTCCGTACCCAAAGGATAAAACCCTATTACTAAGACTTTGCTGTCCGTCCGTCTGTTACCAGACTGTATCTCATGAACCGTGATAGTTAGACAGTTGAAATTTTCACAGATGATGTATTTCTGTTGCCGCTATAACAGCAAATACTAAATACAGAATAAAATAAATATTTAAGGGGGCTCCCATACAACAAACGTGTTTTTTGTAGTATTTATTTAATAGCAAAGTTGAGTCAGTTAATATTATTATGGCATGGAAGTGGGTATGGAACCCTCCGTGTGCGAGTCCGACTCGTATTTGCCCAGTTTTTTTTTTACGGCCGACTTTTTGGCGGGAACTTGCAGGGTGACGTTGCGTTTTTATTTTTAACCGACTTCAAGAAAAGGAGGAGGTTCTCAATTCGTATGGTTATATATATATTTTTTTTTCTGTATGTTCGGGCATAACTCCGTCATATATAGACGGATTTGCAAAATTCTTTTTTTGTTCGAAAGGGGTATATTCCGAAATGGTCCCATATAAATTTCATATAGATCTGATGATGAGTTTCGGAGATAGACAACGAACCTCTTAAAAAAATTACAGTAAATCAGCCACGATTGCTGCTTATCGCATAAATATGCAATGTTTACGCAATCACACAACAAAACATCAGGCCTGTACACTCGAAAACGTTACTCAGATGTATTCAGTATATAATGAAACTAAAAATTCAAAAATAAATTAACTTTTTAACAAAAAAATAAACCGCCTTCAATGTACACTAAAAAGTATAAAATAACCCTTATCTGACACTGTTTTGAAGTGAGCGAAATCGCATGACGTGTTCTATAGAAAATATTTCGCTGACTTCAAAACAGTGTCAGATAAGAGTTATTTTATACATAACATAGTAACATTTTTTTGTTAAAAAGTTAATTTATTATTTTCATAAATTGTGTATTTTGAGGTGCATTGCATATCATTGGTATTTTATCCAATAAAGATTAATCATTGTGCACCAGTGAAGTGAAATGAAATGCATTATGTGCATCGTGACTTTTCAAGTTAGAGTTTTATAACAATAGGGATGTTGCCTGGGTAAAAATATAATAATTCTAATTAGTCCGTCAGTTAGATTATCAAAAAATATTGGGACGAAGATAAAGCGCGACTAAGTTCGGGAGTGGGGGCTCGTGACGTCACTTGTTCCTAAAAAGTGTACCACACCGTGACGTCACGCGGAACTTCAACACACGATATCTTCGTATTTTTTTGTTTAAATGACAAAAGAAAAAATACGTGTCCAATATTTTTTGATTATGTAAATGACGGACTAATTAGTTTTTTTTCAGGAAAGTAGCCTATTACCACCATTGTACAGACGGAGTCAAACTTATTGGCGGCTGTGATATTAGGCGCGGAACGCTGCGTACTAGCGAAAACTAAGATATTTGGTACCAATGCGGTACATTCGAGATGACTGAACTTGCGCAAATAAGCCGGCTCGCAGCGCACTTCACAGCCGCCATTAAGTTTGATTCGGATTCTAGTAAAATATGTCTTTTATGGACGGTGAGTGACTGAGGACTATGTGAAAGTGATTTAAGGTGAACGCACACTTATCCAAGCCGAACGAAACGAATTTTAGAATTTGTATATGAAATCGGACGATTCGACGCGGGCGAATGTGCGAGCTTTCATAAGATTTCATATACAGAATGTAAAATTCGTTTCGTTCGATGCGTTCGGCTCGGATAAGTGTGCGTTCATCTTTATTGTGACTGGAAATTATAATATAATATAACTCTACACTGGCAGAAATAAGTCGCAAGGGTTTGGTTGCCAAACTTAAAATTAAGAAGAAGATGGTCACACTAAACTGGTGCTTGTCATCGTGCATGTTGCTTGCTGTCTCACAAATTTTGGAAAAAGATGCTTTCTCTAAAAATTATATCAAATAATCTGAAATCTTTGTGAAAACAATAAGAAATAATGTCCGGTGGTCTTATAGACAAAGTGTACATTGGTTTGGACAATGCGCCGGCCGCATTTGACATAAAGGGCCGTATTCTTGGACCCGTAAGTTTATCACTACTTTGTACGATATTTTGTCCATTCCTTCGGTTAGTACCTAAAGAAACAAATTATTTTCAGAATGGCACGAACCTAGAATACATACGTTCCGAGACCGGTGTTGTAGCTGTATTGAAAAGTGATAAATTGGAGCCGCTTCATTTAGCCTTGCATCATTCAAGATCCGAAGCATTAGCAGCGGCGAGGTCGTTGGCGCAGAACTTGATAGAGACCATACGTGCTGAGCTGGCGCAATGGAGTGCGGCGCAGGCTGGCGGGCCACCCCCTGCATTGAATGTGCCGCCTCCTACATTGACCACCACGAGTGCCCCCCCGCCCGTACCTCCTCCCGCTTCAACCCCCGCCCTATCCACCTCATCCCTGACATCAACTGCACACACTGTTCTCCCTCCTGTTGTGAGTGTAGCTCCTGCGTCTGCTCCCCTCATGACAGTCCGCCAACCAACGGTCCTACAACTCCTTCCTCAACAACAACAATATGTATTGAACCAAGAGAATGGGCAGCTAATCCCTATAGTACAACCTGGTGTACAAGTCTCCAACTCAAACTTTACGTCACTACCGATTGCACATCAATTAGGTTTACAACATCAAAATTTTGGTGGGACGCAGATAGTTGATATATCTGGCATGCAGCCTGTTAATGTTACGCAACTACGCTTGAGTAGTGTGCCTTCTTCTATGTCTATGATATTACCAAATGGTCTTACATTCCCACAAGCAAGTTTAAATTCAGCCGAGACAACTACCGTGAGCTCGGCTACGTCAACCCCTGTGGTATGCGCAGCTCAAAGTACAAATGCTTCACATAAGATTTTGTACAGTACAGATAAGGGTGATAAAGAAGTGAAATATCACATACAAGGTGCAGATACGGTACAATGGTCAGTCCCTGGGTCTCAGACAATGTTGATACCGTACCAGCAGTTGCAGGATTTGGCTTCAAATCAACAGGGACTAGGGAATTTGCAACATCAACAATTTGTATCAGTAAGTGCCCTTTATTGACTAAATGATAAAGTACCTCCTTGATGATTCATTTTATGAAGTATAGAATAATCTCAATACAATAATAGGTATTGTTTTTAATACATAGCTAAAAACCATCTTATAATAAACACTTATCGGACTATATTGTTGTAATTAAACAAATAACATAATATATTCTATCCACTAATATAATACGCTTTGTTAACAGATAGCACCTGCGGGACTCCCACAAACATCATTACCACTCTCAGCAGCTCAATTTCAGCAACTCCAAGCAACTGGTATAATGCAGCTAAATCAAAAGGTATATTACTCAAGTTACGGTTAATATTCTGATAGCACTGGACCTAGAAATGTTGAGAACATATTCCATAAATATCCTAGGGCTGCAATTACAAAGAATTGCCTGAAAATTCAACCTGTAAGGGGACAAATATGGTCATTGCAGGGCAAAAAGATAGTACACAGAAAAAACACTATTAACTCCTTATGTCCTAACATGTAAAAACTGTTATGTAGCTTGTAAAACACAGATTTTGTTCTTATTTAATTGTTTTCTCTTAATAAAGAAAAGTTAGTCCTCAGATTTACCAAATCAGTGAATGAATTAATGAATCACTTGAGTGAAAACCAACTTTTGAGAAGCTTAATAATGTGTTTAGAATTTGCTTAGATAAAGAACAAATGGTTTACCAGATCAACAATAAAACTAAAATTATATTCCTAATACGTAACTAGAAAAAACTGCGACATTCTTTACAACAGCCATTTAAAACTAAAATAAGCACAACTTTTATAAAAACTAGACAACTGATTCACTACTTGTTAAATAGACATTAGTGCTGATTCTGTTGTTTACAACTAAACTAATGTAGCTTTACTATATCTCTTTCTAACAAAGAACATAAGAAAAGGATGTGAGAAATTTAGTCCTGTCAAATTTCTTGCTTTCAACATAAATTTGTTGCCATCAAAATTTGTTATGTTACCCGCAAATGAAAATGGCAAAGACTAATTTGATAGCTTTAAATATTTTCTATCCTTTTTCAATAATGTTTGTAAGAAAGAGATGTGATTTTTGTTTAGTACGTTTTACAACAAAATCGGCACCTACTCCCAGATAGAAAAAAAACAGACATGTTCAATAAACCTGGGTATGCCAGTTGGGGTATAAAATCACAGGGCTAAGAAGAATAATGTTTAACAATTTTTCCAACAGCCAATGGTAAGCAGTACCTCTCTGATAAATATAATTTCGACCGGGCAGGCGTCATCACCGCAAATTCTAGTGAGCATCAGGATTACTACTGTCACCCTACTAATCCCTACATGCTTTGGGATATAGGTCATTTCTGCATTTCATTTGCCATTCACCGAATGCTTTGCTTCTGGATATGGATTTAATCGTACTCTTGATTTTGCAGTATCATTTACTTCTTCCATTACCACAATTTTATATCTTGATTTCTAAATCAAATATCCTTTTTTTTAATCATACTTTTCAATAGAAATGTACTTCCAATGATGTTGTTTCATAAAGTCGCTTTGTTTTGGTCCAATTATCGTCACTTTATAGTTTATCTGGGTTCTAGTGGATGCCTTAACCTTAGACGTCGATGTTAGCACAATAATACGCTTTTTAATATTGACCCACCATTATCCTGTTATATAAAATTTAGTTTTTCCATTAACTATATTTTAACACGTTTCTTTGCGACATTATATGCAATCATGTACAACCGTCATTTTACTTTGAAAATTATTGAAAGTAAAATATATTTCAGAATTCCTCAACACCAACAAAAAATGTTGGTGGTCAAGAGGCGAGAGGGCAGAAAAGATTATCTGATGGTACGCCCAATCAATTGCAGTTGCGACCCATCGCTCCGGCTGGGTAAGATTTAAATAAGCTAGACGGAAAATATAATCAGTAATTTTAAGATTATAAAAATATTTCTTTCAGATTACCAAATTGATTGATTGATGATTTTTATATATTTTTCTTCGTATTTTAACTTTTGCAAAAGTATAAAAAAATACATATTTATAATGCCATTGGCCTTATTCCAAAAAACTAGTATCCTATGAATATTTTGCAAAATTTAAAACTGATCTCAAATCGCAGTAATCGGAAAAGAAGTTACAAAGATGCCTGAACCTGAAGAAAAATCACTAAGATATCCATCTTTTATATTAAATTGTCTTGTTTCATCGTTTTCAATAATAACCATTATTTCCTCACACCAATTTGGCTGGTTCTTCGAACTCAATTTACTATTGTAAATTGTTATTTATTAAAACAAAACTTTGCAAAAAAAATATTTTGTATGGATCATCAAAATTCACCAACATGGGTTGGTTGTGTGTAATATATGTTTTGTTAAAGTTGTTTTCAACCGTTGTGATGCCGCAGGTGTGTAAGCCAGGACAAGGGCGCGTCACGAGACTCGCGATCTTGGACCTCAGCAGGTACATTGAAGAATTTGTGCTGTTTAATTATGCATCTGTTATTTTTTTAATGGAAATCGATTGATTATAAACTAATTCGCTAAATTGGGAGCAGAATAATTTTATCTTGTTCTTCTGAATCTAGATTCTCTTATGTTAAAAGTTCATTTAAAGGCTTATTCCATCTGATCTGTTTCCTGGCAGGACTGACACATATGTAGTGTTGAAAGACAATTTAAACAACTTGAAGATGGTACACTATCATATGACGGTTATTAGTTTTGCTGAGTTTCTTGCCGGTTATCAGTTGTCCACCGCCATCACACACAACCTTCTAATATTCTAAAGCTAACCACTATATTTTCAATAGGTTTCCATTATTGCAATTTGCTAACCATATATTTAAGTGTAGAATCTATAATCGTTGTTTAGCTCCTAATTTTATGATTGTATACACTGCTCTCTGCTGTGGAAATTCCACAAAGGTCCATATTTGCAAGTAAAAGTATTATTACATTGCGTATTTGTAAATTTGTTGCAATTGGCGTAGTTTTTACATTCCAAAGATCTCATTATTGGTGATATCACGAGAATACAAGATTCGTATCTCCAACTAGAAGAAATAAATAGCAAAGGCGCAAATATCTAACTATAGCTTGACCGCTACAGCTTTGCCGCTGTGTGATTCTGCAACTTCGTCGACACAGCGTGGAGAGACAACTGGTGTTAGTGTGTTGGTATTTGATAAGCAATTACGCACATTAATTCAAACATGCAGCGGGATAGAGAGCGGCACAGCTGCAGCAGTCTAGCTATAGTAACTGTAGTGAAATGTTGCGTAGTTTAATTTGTATAAGCTTGCGTAGTTCCGTTTTTACCGTAGTTTATCCATAATACAGTGTTGTTTTCAGGACCGTGCTGCCATCAATAACTGATCTACCAATGCTGTCACAATTTTCAATTTCACAACATTATTTTCAGCAACTCTCCATCTTCATGATCAGCCTATGGATGTCCAGTAATAGTCGCCGCATCTTGTCCTCTAGTTTCGCATGTCATTGGTCCACCTAGCGGGGGTTGTCCCACACTTCGCCTGCTTGTGCGTGGTCTCCGTTCAAAAACTCGTACTACATTATCGGTTCTGCGATATCCGCAGAGCTACGTCGGTTAGTTTAGTTCTCCGCCGGATCTCACAGCATCAATGAACTCAAAGAAATTGGCGTTCGGGAGAACTATCAATCATTTATTGTTATTCTCACAGCTTCGTCCCTGGAACATGTCTAGTGAAATAATTTGCTGAGCCTACCTCATCGGAGACATATGTCTAAAACTGTCTTGCCAGGTGCTCTAAACGGAGTCATACTTCTAAGCATTATAAATTTGAATGGCCCATTAGAAAGCACAAATATGTGTTTCATCAAACCGCGGCGTAAAGATTTATTATTGGCGGAATTTTGAAGAAGTTCAATAAATTCTAAAAGATTGTACCAAATTAAGCGTCTTCTCTATAAAATAAATTGCGTAGAATTAAAAAGATTTATAACGCGAGCAGATTGGCGTAAAATCTAAGCCAAGCGTAGCAACTTAACAATCTCACTTCAATAACTATCGATATCGATTGGCAGCGGCGGCTCCGGCGGGTAAATAGTATATTTATATTATATATACATACATAACATCATATAGCAATTTACAATACGCGCCACAAATGGAAGTTAGTTACGTTGGCGTTGCAGAACATGATTTTGGGACAAAAGGGGTAAAGCGGGCACAGCGAGAAGGCCACGCAATGACAAATTGGTGTGGAGCGTATTGTAGTCAGCATTGACTGCATTTAAAATTATCTTCTATATTTTTTCAGATCATCATTCAAACAGAGAATGCAGAATGTAACTTGCATCGCAGGCATCGCAGCGTAAATTTTAAGTTTTTTGGTTAATTCTACAGCAGAATGGTGTATTGCTGCAGTTCTGTGACACGAATGCAGAGTTAGAAGATACCTTCGTTTTATTTACAACAGTCTAGCTGAGGAACTGATACATCATGAAATATAGCTCAATATTGTAAACCTTAATTATGTTTTGTTTAGGTTTTCTCAAGTCTTTCCGAACAATCTTGCTGTTGAAGTTTGCAGATGTGGAATTCCGCTGCAGTTTTATCAATAAAATAAAACTATTTATTGCAGGAAGACTTTATGGCGCCCAACAAAGTTCCGCTATCCTCACTCCACGAACCTGCATGTGCTTTCTTTCCTGCAATTCGCGTAAATTGGCTTAGCGTTTTAAATTCTGAAATTGTTATTTGACAATTGCATTATTCCACAGCTAGGGACAATACTGTCGTCAGTATGGGAATGAAAATCAACCCCGCCCATGGAACAATCATCCATGTGTCATCGGGACAACAAACGAAGTAAGAATTGATAACGCACAACTTAGATGTTTCTTAAAAGTATTTTGTATGCACTTACCGGCACAGCTTCTAAACCTTGAATGCGCAGAAGTATTTTGTCTCTGTTTGCCAGTAAGAAGGAACACGAAATGGAAGAATACGTAGGATACACGTAACATCATAAAATATACCGTCCGTACATGCACGATCTATCCCCGTCACTTTCGCTCATGCTTTAAGAACCATGCCAGTGCCTGTACAACACGTCACTTACTAATTTCCCCTCGATCAAAGTATACTCCATCTCCGAACGAAGTCTAACCAAACTACCCCTCTGCCACTTCATCAAACTCATCACAACGAATAGGCGTACTCACTTTTACCTTCTTAATATTAGTCAGGATATTTATAACAGTACCATTTATCCATAGTGTGTCAGCAACAGCGGTATCACAAGAAGGCACAGGAATGTACATACGGCAAATCGACAGAAATGCCATTCAAATACAATCCAGCAAAGACGGACAGAAACAAGAATTAACAGCTAACAAAATGCAAAGTGCAGCTCAAAATGTACAAATGATCACAGTACCGCAGGGAATGACGGTACTACAGAATCCTCTGAATATCAGTCAAATGCCGACCATGATCGGTCAGCCAAACAGTCAGGTGTACATGATACCTGCGAATCACCCGAATTTGGTCCAAGGGGGATTACCTCCAGGCTTGATTGGCCAACAAGTACTTCAACCTGGCCAGAATGTTACAGTCATGCAGCCAAATCAACTGGGCATGCCAGGCGGGATGCAATACAATGTGCCATTGATGCAAATGAATATGCAACCTGGCTCCCAATATATGCCTGGTATCAACTTAAACTCCCAACTTTCAGCTCAACAACTAAACGCTGCTCTCAGTGGACATCAATTAGGAAATCCTAATTTATCCGTTTCGGGAACAATACCCATAGTTCAAGCTCCGCCACCTTCTTCGCCTATGACTAATGCACAAACCATACCGGTATCTCAACCGCCCCCTGTTCATCAAATGCTACCTCAAAACACTTTCTTAACTCCCACCTCGCAGTATTCTATGCCCCAGCAATATATGATGCAAACTAACTCTGGCACAATAACCGTACCATCGAACAATCCAAACGTCCAATACAGCTTACCGACCAATCAAACTAACACCACCTCAAATGCTGGCAATGGATCTAACTCGACATCTGAAACAGACAGTACAAACAGCGGTACCAACCAATCTTACATTGCATCAGCATCGCAAGATAACGCTTACTCTATATCTGGTGCCACAGTTCAAAATCCACCACAACAGAACTTTACATCAGATGGTACAACGACACAGCAAACGACAGGGTTTACTTCAGCCAATCAGACGGCGGCACCGAGCTACGGGGCAACTAACGGAACCAATCAGAGTGCAGCTTACAACGTAAATCAGACTACAACTACGCAACCGCCTCCGAGTTACAATCCGACAAATGGAACGAATCCGCAAACACCGAATCCGAGTTACGCAGCGGCAAGCACGCCTAGCTCTCAGAATGCGTCTCAAACAAACTTTTCACCGTCAACAACACCGGCGCCGAACCAAAATTATCCGACCCCGAATCTCCCAAACATGCCTAATGTTGCTTTTCCACCAAATCAGAATCAAAATCCGTATCCAAACGCTACTGGTCAAAATTTGGCAGCTTATGCGAGCAATCAGTTTCAATATACAAGTAGGCCATGGTTCAGGCCTCGATATGGGTCGCCTCAAGGGTCCCCATACAGTTCTGGAAGCGGACCTCCTCCACCAAATGGACCACCAATGCCAGTTCCTCCACCAACGGGTAATTACAACTATTGGCAGGACAATTGAAACCCTGGCCGCCTGACAGTATTATTGAGACACAGTTGATCAGTCAACCGTTTTAGATTAAGTTAGATATAAGAGATAAAAAAACAGAGACTGCTTTAATGGTAAATTACTTTTATGAATTTGTACATAAGTAAAATGATGTATCTAGATGCATTCTATTTAGATAGAAATATACGGATCATGAGTATGTCAAATGATTTTAGTTTTCTTTTTAACTTATCCTAAATCACTAGGTGTGCGTCGATCATGATAAAAAAAACATAGATTCTAAAGTTTTTCATCAAAGAAATGGGAAACCTTCCCCATAACAGTTAACCATAAAAATTAAATAATTTCAGAGCATGCTTAGGGTAGGGTACCTGATAGTCCCACAAACTTATCTGGATCGGTGGTCAAAAGAGGAACTATAACAACGCCATTTTAAAATGTCAATCGGCATTTGTCAAAGAATATAAACACTACGTTCATTGGTTGTTTCCTCCACCAAATGCGATAACAGCGACTCTTTCACCGGGGACTATAGCTTGATTCCATAACTCACAACCCAGTAGGTATCCAGTAACCCGACAGTTCCGGAATAAAATAGTTTTCAACATCAGTTGATAAACGTTAGGTTTTATCACAATCCCAGAAATTAAGAAAAGTTTGCATCCACTTGCTGCGCTAATTTATTAAATTAATAATTCTTTCAACTAAAAACTTTTTACTTACATAAGAGTTTTATCTATTATTTTCTAATTGTCATAATAATGACATATTTTGTCGAGTCACGCGATACATAGTACTTGCACACTTTTACGTAGTATTTATTGAGATAGTATTTAGTTCTACGAGGAATTTATAGAAAAAAATATGAACACAGAAAACCGTTATTCTGTAACAGCTTCACTTTTCATGTTGAAAGAGATAAAACATCGACAAGAACAAGTAAAACGGGGGTACCAACTACTGAGGAGAAAGGCTGAAGCACTGCGTCTAAGGGGCAGGCAAGCGGCAGCAGAGCTTGCTTCCACGCAGGCTATCATGGGTCATACTTTGAAAGAGGCTTATATTTCTCTAGCAGCCATCAAATTTACAAATGGAGAGTCCAATGCGCTAGTTCTTGAAAATATTGGACAGGTAAAGAATTGATAAAGGAAAGATGGGTTAAATTGTTATAAATACGTAGCTCCAAAAGGTCTAAAGCGTTCTGCTAATATTGCTAGTGCTGTTGTCGTAGTACTACCCTACCTAGCTTTCAGGACGATTTGGATTCGATTTAATTTATTTCCATCCACAGACTTAGTAGTAGAGATGTGGTTCCTTCCATATATAGATTTTTAATATCCTTGAATATCGCCATGCTTTATTTGAATTAAATTGTTCCCAGTTAGGAAGTACAGTCGAGGAAATAAATATGTATAGATATACACTTTGTGAAATTCTATATTTCTTGCACTGCATAATCAAATGTTGAAATATTACACAAATTATATACAAATTAGATACCTAGTATCTGATCGTTTCAATCAAGCTCGTCGAAGCGCTCGTGGTGTAGCATGATTAGCCGTAATCGATCGGCAAAGTTAAGCTTCCACCGTCGTGGTCGATACCTGGATGGGTGACCGCCTCGTGGTATTTCAAATCGAGCGTTTTCCGTGTTTCGGAAGGCACGTAAAGCCGTTGGTCCCGGTTGTCGTTAAGCTAGTTGGATGTCTCCTAGGCGGCTTGAAAAATTCCAACAGTAGGTTGACCACTAGCCTATCTCCACTGCGCCGCAGTGGGCATGCGTGGTGGAGTTATTGCCCAATTCCTTTCACCCTCATTTGTGAAAGGAGGCCTGTTCTCAGCAGTGGGATATTATAGGCTGATGATGATGATTTCAATCAATAGTTTACGGGAATACATATTTGATCCTCGACTGTACAGGTTAATATGATTACCAAGATATATTCTTCCTAGAAGGAATTGCCTGTTTCATTGATCAAATAGGCACAAGTTCGGGTACAACGTATACCAGAGAATATCTCCGGAGTGGCCACAGTTTCTCTGCAAGCCCTTGAGGAGACAGGAGTTGGTGACGCCTTGCGTTACGCTGGTTTGGGTGCTGGTGGCCATCGCACTGGGGAAACTAAGAAAGCCTTTAGAGAAGTCGTTCGCATGCTAATCAAATTCGCATCTTTGAGAAATACTTGCATATTGTTGGATGAAGCTATCAAAACCACATTAAGGTAGGTACCTACATAATACAATATTTTTGAAAAAACTAAACTAAGATGAAACTAATAAGTATGAACAGTGAATGATCATAATCATAACCATTTCACAGGAAGGTTAATGGAATTGAAAAGGTAATCATGCCAAAGTTGCATAACACTGAAACTTATATCCTGATGGAAATGGATGAAAGGGTAAACTTTTAAAGATAATTCCTGATAATAAGTCACTATATAGAATATGGATAGTATTTTTTTCTATAATTTGCTTAGGAGAGGGAGGACTTCCATCGCTTGAAAATGGTGAAAGCAAAGAAAGTTAAAAATCAAGCTATGATCAAAGCTGCCGCTGTAAATCTGGAATTAGATGGTAGGTAAGCTATTTCCTAACAACTCTTACTTGATTGATCATCTTCTATCCTGATATAATAAATCTAGAAAGATTTATTGCCCGTGTCGAATCCTAGAGGTACTTATCTACTCCACGATGGAGTTTAAGGAGAACCGCAGTCATAGTGTGCTACATTCCACGTTAGAGTATGGGACACAAGGTTTAATATTATCTGTCATTTATATACTAGCCAACTAACTCGCTGGCATCGAGGAATAATCCCTATAGAGTAGTAATACTGAACAATCAAATTCCACAACTAGTCAGTGATTTGTCACTGATTTTGAATAGTTAGGACCAATCATTGCATCGTGTGTTTTTGACTTGACCAATCAGAGTGCACGTGTTCTTGAGTTAGCCAATCAGAGCGCATTGTCGGCGGTGGGAAATTGGCGGAATATAATTCAACCAAAATGAACGTCATTACGCTTCTTTGGGTTAATTGTTCGATGCTCGCTGGTTACTCGCGCTTGATGGGCTAGTGCAGGGGTCGGCAACCTGCGCCTCTTTGGATGTAAAGTTGTGGCTCTTCAGATCCATACGCAAAAAATAATAATTTTATCAAAACCCTTTAAAATTATGCAATCGATCCATTGCGTTCAAGCATTTTCTTGCATGAATAAAATACTAAATAAAAATACAGTTTTTAAAGAGCGTACAATTAAAAATGTGGCTCTTTAAAAACTGGTAAATTTTGTAAATTGTTTTTGGCTCTTCCGACTAAAGGTTGCCGATCCCTGGGCTAGTGAGTTAGTAAGATGTAGGTACAGCCGAGGAAGTAAATGTGTACCTATACACTTCTGCAATCTTACTGCGGATTTAACTTGGTCAGTCCAGCGCATAGGTGATCTTATCTGAAAGTACACGACATCCCAAGAAATTAATCCAATAGTTTCAAAACTAGGGAAAGGTAAACCAGGTTGAGCTTCGTATCGTTATCACTGTGAGTTTTGTGCCTAGAGTCACTAGCCGTATTGAGCAGTGTTTCAGTAATAGTAGAGAGTAAAATATTAATAATAATTGGATCTTTATTTACTCCGCCCCCCAGATCTCTTAACCGCCCCCCCTGGAGAATTTTGTCTGAAGGTATAGATAATACTTACTTATCACGCCCCACAGCTCACAACAAAAAACTAATAAAACAACCTGTAAAACTTTTTCTCATACATATTTCTTAACATCCACAGCAAGTTAAATGATGCATCATTGAAACTTTCCAGTTGCAAGCCCCCGTTCTTCCACCGATCATCCCGCTGACCACCTAACAAACATCCTTGAGCCATGCGACTTGGCTTACACTACCGACTCTACCGGAGACTATACGCCTATTTGTTACCCGCATGGATGGGATGACGATGACTTGTTGTTTTAGATAAACTTTAGTACTTAGATATTTTGCTTAGCTTTTGTTATTTTGCCATAATAAACAGTTATTATATTCTGTAAATTTCGTTTTTATTTCAATAAATTAATACATAAATAATTTCACAAAACCCAGCCGTTGTCCAATCGTTCCTCCATCGGCTTCGTGAAGAACTGGCATCGTCGGAACTTCTCCAGAATTTCACCCTGGAAACAAACGATATAGGGTAGAGGCACCAATAAATGAACGTTTAAGGGTTTTGTCCATCTTTAAATAGCTATAACTCAGTCATTTCATGTCATAGGCGCTTGTGGTTTTTTTCAATAATACCTTAAATCCTTATTAATTGAAGGATTAAAGTAATTATATCCTACATCTTCAAATATATTTTTAAAAATTGTAAATGTAGGAAAATTTAGGTTTTACCCCTATAGTTGAACACTGAGCCCTAATTATGAACGTTTTGTACCCAAAAGTTGAACTAACATTTGAATAGGAGTAGATTCC
Source organism: Polyploca ridens (assembly GCA_951394255.1). Taxonomy (NCBI): domain Eukaryota; kingdom Metazoa; phylum Arthropoda; class Insecta; order Lepidoptera; family Drepanidae; genus Polyploca; species Polyploca ridens. The sequence goes on along the minus strand of OX596259.1, from coordinate 4,457,426 downwards.
ATATTAGTTCGTTCATTTAATGGATTAATGAACCATAAAATGAACGCATAATATTCTAAGTGAATATTATTCGTTCAACTTGAGGCAAATATACCCAAAGGTTGAACGAATAAAATGTGAACCGTTCAAATTTCGACCACCGATCTTAATGGTGATTCTATAGGAAAGTTAGGTTTAACATAATCAAAAACTCTAAAATAATTTGTTCAACTTTTGGTAACTAAGTTCATAAATTTAATAAAATTCATTTGAATATTTTTGGTTTTGTGTTTAATCGTTAACTTAAAGATTTTAATGGGTATAAAAATTAGACCTTTTTTCATTAGTTGAATGCCGTTCATCTATTGGATCAAGTGAACAAAATTTAATCCATTACTTGAACAGTAAATTTCTCTAAAAAACGGTAAATAATGTAATAATATATATTAAGTTATTGAAAGCAGAATATATCAAGATTTTATTCCAACCAAAACTGCTCTAATATGACATTAATTCTTTCTATACGCTGACAATGTTCTTAAATTTGGAGGGACTTACCGTTAGAAGGTTTCCATATAAAACCGATTTTTGGCGGGTACCGTACCCATAAAAAATTCACCGCAAGCGCGTCTGGGCTGTCATTGTCAATGTTGTTAAGGAATATGGAAGAAAATATATTGCCTTATTGGGAAAAAAATATTGCAAACATGTAAATTTAGGGATTATATTATATTTCTTTAATTTTCGGTCGATCGTTCATCTATTGGGGGTCGGTCATCTTTTGGTGCCACTACCCTACCTAATAAGAATTATATCAACATGTTACGAATTAAATACTCAGTGATACTAACAGGCCCCGTTTTTTCTATAGTCTTGCTGTAGTATGTGATAGCACTGGACCCAGTTCCATACAGAGGATATTTAAGGTGCATCTGTAAGCCAAAGTTCAGCCATTTATTCAGTTGAGATCCTAAAGATCGTAAAAACCAACTAAAGTTACCACCGGTTCGTAAGCGCTCGTGTACACGACGCCGCAGCCGCGCCGCCGCCGCACCGCCGCCGCGCCGCTACCGGAACGTTGTCCACCATTATTTAATTGAGTTATTCCATTGACAGCCGCCAACGTACGTGCAACACGTGTCATCTCCATAGCTAGCAATGTATTACTGACAACTGTATAGTATGCTATAATCAAGCGGCGGCGGCGCGGCGGCGGTGCTTATACGCAGTGTAGCGGCGCTTCTGCGGTGCGGTGGCAGCGCGGCTGCGGCGTCGTGTACACGAGCGCTAAGTCAGCCGTCAACTCTGAAGAACCGGCAAGAAACTCAGCCAGGTTACATTTTTGTAATATTTTGGACTATCTTACCTACCGCACACCACTAAGGACTTAATTACAAATTCAAATATTATTTTTAAGTAATGTATAGATTACTATGAAGGTATTGCATGATTTACAAACATTTTTGTCAGCTGTGACTGCTAAATCACGAGGCTGAAAGTTTTCTTTGATGTAATTAGCGTCATGCTCTGTGCAGTATTCGGTGACAGGTTGCGATGTCGCCAGCTCATCGATCACTTCGTCTAGCATTTGCTCCCAAAAGAAATCCGTCAGCATTCTTTTGCGAATACCTTAAATAAAATGTGTTCATAAACATCGTATTGTTTCATGTCATTGGAGCGATGGCTCCTAATAAAACGAACCTTACAAGTAATATAGATTATTTTATTCATCAAGTTAAATATCAGTTCTCATAAATCTAAACTCCTACATAAAAATAATAGCCATAACCCACCTTCACCATGCTTAGCTTTTCTAGGCACTTTGTAATTATCACGCATTTCGCTACCCTTGTCGGGAATTACCCGTCCATCCTGTAATATCCAGGGTCGGCTGAAGTTCTTTCCTTTCCCATACGGCGAGGGTTCTATGGGAACTTTTGGGTAGAGCTTGATGCGCTCTAACCCTCTAATTTTTAATGTAGTTTCTTCATTAATAGGTTCCGGAATATCAGCTTGCACACCTTCGTCAGTCATTATTAGTAAGTTTATTAAATGAGCGGATGTAAATTATTTCAGACAAGGAATATAGCAGAGTAATAAAGAGTATTATGTGTTGTCATGACGAATTTTATTTTTTTAATCATGACGTAACAAATACGTTTTATAAAAGGTTTTGTTTATTTTCAAAAGATATAATAATAATACACAGAACATACACACAAACAAAAGTTTCTTTTGTTTGTGTGTATGTTTGTTAACATTTTCCTCGAAAACTAGGTACTTGACCGATTACGAAGAAGGTTTAGCTGCACGTTTTAAGTTTAAAGGCCACCAGATGGCGCTCTCTGCAATATTAACTGGAATACTAAAATTAAAGACATAGCAGCTATCTACAAGATTTGTCGGCAAATATACAAAATAGGAACTAACGACGCCAGTTTGATCTCATCAATCTGCCTGCCATTCGCCATTGGTTGTTTGCTCCACCCATAGAATAAGGAAAATCCAAGTTCTTTGGCTCCACCAAATCAAATGCGATAACAGTGCCTCTCTCATATGTCAGATAAGCTTATGGGACCAAAAATCTTATATGTTATTTATATATGTTACCGGCCAAACCCGATTTTAGGCTATACTAGTTCAGCCTAGGCTAAACTAGTTCATCCTATACACGAAAGGATAAACCGGTATAGACTAGGCCAAACTGGTACATCCTAAGCCCGGTAGGAGAATCTAGTTTAGCCTAGGCTGAACTAGTTTATCCTACCACATTTCAGGATAAATTGGTATGGCCTAGTCTGAATTCGTAGTCGACAATGATTGAGCGAGATATCTAACGTATATCTACACTCGCTAGCGACTATGGTGGAAATTTTGCATGACGAGCACCGCCTCTAGTGGACACTTTTGGAAGTATTTCATACAAAATGTTTCACCGTACGTTAGCGTAGAAAACTCATGGTAGGCGTACAGGTGATTTTAGTTTTTCTAGCCAGTATGGGCAAATTCTGAACTATAGGTCTGAGGTAAGCGTAGCGAAGTCTGAGAAAAACGCTGAAAGGAACCATGAGAATTTTGAAGAAAATAAAAGTGACAAAAAATCTATGTTTATATTATATTATAAAATATTCTATGTCTGTGATGTTTATACGTTTATACCACAGGTTTGGTAAGCCAGGGAATTTCGAAAATCTATGATGTGGAAAACCCTGAATTTGGACTATAGCTCTGACACCTATGTTGTACCATTTTTGTTTTTTTTTTTATTATAATATATTTGTTTTGTATATAATTTGATAAGTGACGACAAGTTTTAAAAATTTACCTTTTATTTTTTACCTAAATAAATCAGTCGGGTAAAAAAATATACAGTAAAATACGTTTTATAACTAAATTACTAAACGTAAACAGCATATCTCGAAGTCAAACAATCTGTCAAATCAATTGATTTGATTTTGTTAGTTGTCAAAATCTGAAAATGGCTGAGGCTTGCCAGATAGCTCGAAAACAAGATTTACCCCCTGTGGGGGGCTACAAACCTATTCCTTTCAAGAGAATCCCGGCAAAACAATACTTTAGCGGTAAGCATATTCTTCAATATTATTTTTCATGCATTAAAACATATTATGTAATGTAACCTAGAGGTTAGGTTGTTTAGATTTTTGTTTTCAGTTTTTACTTATTTTGACCTAACTTGGATTGTAAACTTGATTATTTTAATTCATAAAACTAAAAGATAGTAAATATTTTCATGATAATAAATCTACAACATTAATGTAATCAATGATCAGCTGTTCATTGCGAACTTGGGATTTGTTTATTTGAATTATTATTACCAAAAGTTTAGCATGAGTTAGCAATTAGGATAAACAATATGGCAATTATTTTACCCCACTCCACTTTAGTAACATCATTTATCTCTACACAAAACAGCTTAGCATTTAGATTACTTAGATATTCGATTTTGCTTGCCAACAATATAACTTAGGACTAACTGGCACAATAATTTTCAAATTATCAACATTGTGTTCCCTTTTTGAGTTTTTAAGGAATATAGTTCAAAGATGTTTCTAAACACAACCAAGAAAGGCATAAACTAAGACTTTTTAGGTAACTTTTTAGGCACAAAATTAATTATATTTACAATATTTTATTATTCTCTTTATTTCAGGATATGCTATGTTTGCGGGTTATCTCGGTATGACAGCTGGTGCAATTTACCTTTATAATTTAAACTATAAAAGAATTGTGAGAGAGCAAATAGAGTTGCGGTCAGCCAAGATGGCAATATACCCCATGCTTCTGGCTGAGAGAGACCGTGAATTCCTGAAGCAGCTCCGTAGGAACCGTGACGCTGAAGCAGAACTCATGAAAGATGTTCCTGGATGGGAGGTAAAAAAAATTATCTATGGTTTAACTAAAAAAATAAAATACCCTTTATTTTTCGGAAATTAACAATATTAAAAGTTTTGCAATGTAAAATATTCTCACAATATATCTCTGACTTCCGAGTGTCTTTTGGCAAAGGCCTCCTCCAACTGACGCCAGTGGGCTCTGTCTGTTGCCACTCTTGTCCAGAACAGACCCAACGTTTGGCAGATTTCGTCCTCCCATCTTCTTGGCTGACATCCTCTCTTATGTTTGCCATGGTTTAACTATGAGGTCTACATTTAAATTATAGAGTGTGTGTGGCAATTGTCATATGGTTGCATGTAACATTATAGTTTATGTTACATATACACTCACCAGATTAGAATTTGGGCCAAGCTCGAAATTCCATACAAAATAGATTTAAAAAATCAGCAATGATTTTCTCTTCTCTAGTATTAGCTTGTCCTGCATTTGATAAAAGCCAGCTTGGAGATTGTGATGTCATTTAAAATGTGGAAACTTTCAACTTTGCTATTTGAGGTGTTAATTGCAATCTTCATATAAAAACAAAATTTGCACTGCCCATACAATTTTGCACTTCCATACTAATCAACATTTATAGCATATAAATTAAAATATAAAGCCTAGAAAGCCCTGGCTCCCAAGTGCAGTTATTGGAATACACGGGTAGATGCTTGGCCACAATTTCCAACTTGAGAGTGGCCAGCTAAGTGGGTACTACAAAGTACCCTACTGCCAAGATATGCTCCCCACTGTTTTCCTAACCCAAAGGTCAAGCTCATTGTAGAATACAAACCTGCAACCTTTCCCAGCATTTAGAAGCAAACATTGCAACGCAGCCTATCGCACCATAGGTTGTGGGTTCGATTTCCATAGGACAAGCATTTGTGCGCATGAACATGTCTGTATGTCGCGAGTCTGGGCGTAATTATGTATATTTAAGTATGTTTTACAAATAAAAAGAAGTATATCAATCTGATTTCCATAGTAAAAGCTCTGCTTAGTTTGAGAACAGAACCATGTGTGAGAAATGTCCCAGGATATTTATTTACATATTTAATTGTTCCCTACAGGTGGGTACCTACTACGGCGAACGCGTATACAACCTTGTTCCGGAGGATGCACTGGTTCAGCCGATATTCCATGAGTACTATGCTCACTGCGACCCCAGGGATTGGTTCAAGCGCGCATATATCAAGTTGCGCTCATAGATACCTACATTGGCTCTGATAATGACTTCAGAGCCAATGTAGCGACATTTGCAGTATCTTTTGAAATGTGATATAAATTAGGCCATCAAAATCTATCACTGGAAAATGAGCCGAAAATACTTTACCACTTTTGAGTCTGCTGGAAACATAAAAATGAAAATCACACCATGCAGATGTGGTAAGATACTGTAAAAGTCATTAAATTAGTTGAATTATTTGATGCTAAAAACTATTCATTCATGGTTCGAAATAGTAAGGTACTATTGAATTGTTTATTTATGTAGTTGCTGTGATTGAGAAATTAAAAACAGATGTTTATAAATGTCTTATTTTTTTTTGCAATTATGTCACATCAAAAATATACTAATTTATAAAAATTAAACAAAAGGAATTTCAGAAACAAAACATTTATTAGGTACGCTCATCACACAAGTATAAAAATGTAAACATAATTCACAAGAACGTTGTATCATCAATCTATACGACAAACAATTTTACTTAAAGAAAATTAACAGCATTATGTCTTTTATTATGCTAACAAAAATCTGCTGCTGCAGCATTTCACAAGTTTTCTTTCCTAAATATAATATTACAAGCACCCAACATTATGTTAAATTCAGAGCCAAGGACAGAGCCAACATGAACGTAAAGAAAAATCGGACGTATTCTCGGTACCAAAAAACTGTGTCCATGAGAGTCGGCCATCTCTCATTAGTTGACAATTCCGCGGGAAACGAGACTGTTGCCGTTTATCCGCGCTCGACTAATGTGTGCGTGCCGGCTTGTACGTACAGCGAGGTGGCCGACTTGAGCGACACAGTTTTTTGTTGGTAAGAATACTTCCGCTTTTTTCTTACGTCCATGTTCAGAGCGCATTTTTTTCACTTACTATAACCATATCCCTGATGTCAAATTGAGAAGTATCATTAACAAAAAACAAACAACCAATAGAAAAAAAAATTAATACAATATTATTATTTCCATACTCATTTATTATGAAAAATCCCTTAACCTTATATTATTAATACGGAATTCCGAAATAGTCTTCGTTATAAATGACTTGTGCATTAGACTACTTTTTACCTGTTCCTGAGACAGCTACTTTTTACCTGTTCCTGAGACAGCTACATTATGTATATGATTAATTAGTCTCAAAAGGTCCGATTTTTCAATCAAGATAAGCTTCGGATTTTCTAAGTGATAAGTCTATACAAAAACTGTTCTTATTACCCGACTGACCCGGAAGGAGAGTTATGTTTTTCGAGTGTATGTATGTATGTATGTATGTATGTCTATTTCTTTGTGCCGCTCTGCAGCCTAAACGGCTTGATGGATTTAAGCATATGAGGTGTCGTTAGATTCGTCTTGACTGGGGGAGTTTCATAGGGTACATTATTTTTATATGGCGCCTAAGAATAAAAAAATAGGGGGGGTATTAAAAATAAAAGTTTCGTTATTATAACAATATGGGTATCAAATGAAAGCTTGTAAATAGACCATTCCATATATGTATATATTGTAATACTTTTATGCTACCATTTTGACGTAAACTGCAAAAAACCACGTTTAATGCAAGGCCACTAGGTACTGAGCCGTTACCATATCACAGAGTTGCGATGGTTGTTAGCGTTTCTTTACCGTAGCGCTCATTTACTTACTAATACATACAACTCTTTCTGTATAAAACTAAAAAGTCTGAAATAAATTAAATTATTAAAAGAAACAAAAAACCCGACTGCGTAAAACATAAATTAACTGAAAAGTGAAAAACAAGCTCTCAAATCTATAGAATTTTGAATATAACTTGAATTTTATAAGGAATTGCAGTCGGGGATAAACAAATAAAAAAATACATACTTAGGTTATTGGTTGTCCCCCGATTGCAATACCTTATAAAATTCACGTTATATTCAAAATTCTATAGATTTAAGAGCTTGTTTTTCACTTTTCAGTTAATTTATGTTTTACGCAGTCGGGTTTTTTGTTTCTTTTAATAATTTAATTTTTTTAAATTAATAGTCAAGTTTCTGGTTATGTCATTGAGAAATCAACCCTAAGTTGGTGTCAAGTTTTTTAACATTCCTTCCAAAATCAAAACCAAACAGCCCAGCGAGTATTATTGTAGATTAGTTAGGATTGATAAATTAGGTATTTTTATATTATCTCAATTGATATATCTACTTATGTTTATTTAAAATGCATTGCATACTTTATAGAAAAAAAATGCCTTTTCAGTCACTAAAAGTCATTACCAAAAAGTTGAGGCATACATACATTTCACCATAGACAATTACTTAACTTTTTTTATTACAATCTTGGCCTTTAACTTCTTATTCCTCAATTTGTGCATATGACTCATAACGAGGTACATTCCGGGGAATACAAGTATCATAAGATAGATTCTCATGAAATGGGGTAGGTAGAAAGCGAAATTCCATGCATTTGGCATTGCTATGGAGAATTTGTCCGTCTCCTCAAAGTATGGTATGTTCCGGAGTACAATAATAGCTTCGCAGATAATTCCGAATGGGTATAGCGGTATCCACATCGTGTATCGAAGCCATGTGAGAATATATACCTCCTTTTTGAACAACTGCGATATGTAGTATGGATATCTGTGAAGTAAATAAGTTATGGTTTAACATTTGGTAACTATTCGTTATTTTTCTTTTTTTTTTTTTAAATAGCTGCTCGGCGCGATTTCGTTCACGTGGTGCCGTACCTACCCTACCTTCCCTTCCACAAATATTTCAAAACCAAAATTAGCCGAATTGTTCCAGCCGTTCTCGAGATTAAGCGAGACTAACGAACAGTAATTCATTTATACATAGACTAGCTTCCCGGCGCCACTTCGTTCGCTTTGTGCTACCCTACCCTACCCTATCTAAACCATTCAGGGAGTTAATTCTACTATATGTGTGTATGTCACTGAACTCCTGCTAAACGGCTGGACCAATTTGAATGTTTTTTTTTGTATGCGTTTGGGTGGCGTCCTGGATGGTTTAGATTCACAAATCAGCCCGGCAGATGGCGCTGCAGTCGGTATCTAGATCATATTATCGCTATACTATAGTTAGATAACCCTAATGATATCGTTCATACCCATCCAAAAACAAATCAATCATAATAAAGGGGTATATAAATGCTATATTCACCTGACAACTTCAATCATGGACCACATGACGAACAGGTAGAAGACGACAGGCTTGGTCTGCATGCGCGGCTCCGCGTCTATCATCACAAATAGCACGAACGCTCGACCGCTAACTTGCAACATTGGTACTAACACTCCACCCTGAAATGTTCAATATATTTAATGCTTGTTCACGCCAATTAAATTAAATAGGCGTGAAGTAAAAATGTTACTAAATAGGGAAGGCACAGAGACATATTCCTATCCTTTACTCGCTCATTGCGATCCCAATATGCGCAAGTCTAAAAACAAAATGAAATTTATTATCTCATAAATAACGTTAAAATATAGCAAAATCATTATTCTAAGTCATCGAGGAAATATCCCTATAGAGTAGTAATACTGAACAATATAATTCCACAACTAGTCAGTGATTTGTCACTGAATTTGAACAGTAAGGACCACTCGCTGCGTCGTGTGTTTTTGACTTGGCCAATCAGAGTGCATGCGTCCTTGTCTTAACCAATCAGCGCGCATTGTCGGCGGTGGGAAATTGGCGGAATTTATTTCAACCAAAATGAACGTCATTGCGCTTCTATAGGTTAATTGTTCCATGTTCTAAGTGCTTCAGAAACAAGTGCAAGTGACCAGGAGTTGAAGGCGGCCGCCAATAGATCATATTTATGGACATTACATTAACATTGCTGCAATGAGGTGAGCTCCCTTTCTATTCCTAAATTTTTCCTGTCTCTGTGCTTCATTGGGATTAATAATCAAAAATAGATAAAACCAAAGGATCTGCAACTAATCCCGAACCCGCGCGAAAACAATGATATGTGAATAAGTAATTTAAACGGCTTATTTAAATTAAAATTTTTGGCGATGCCAATGGTGATGTGTGGACGTGAATATAGCAGCGATTTAGGCCTACAATGCACGACCGGCTAGTCGCAATGCGGCCGCTTTCTGCGGTCTGTCGCAACGGTACGCCGCATTGCGGCTAGCCGTATCGTATCGCATCTAATGCGGCGGTCCACAATAGTAATATCTTCCTGGAATATTGCACAAGATGGTCGTCGAAGTTGCTGCAGTTATTTATTTATATTATCGTGGAAAACGTCTTCGTAAAAATAAAAAAAGATTTTGTATACAACCTTTACTGGAGACTCGACGTGATAATGGACAATATTTTTTTTTAGAACTAAATAATTTTGAAAACAAATATTTTTTTTCCACACGGAGCGTTTGATGGCTGGCCGCAATTCAGTGCGTGGGACGTTTACTAATTCATATATAATACAACATGCGGTCTGCCGCAACGGCAGGCAGCATTGCGGCTAGCCGTCAGTGAGTTATAGGCTTAAATGTCAATCGCTGTTAATATTCACGTCCACACATCACCTTTGGCGTCGCCGGCGTCATCAAAGTCGCTGCCGTGTGTACCAAATTTAGTCAAACTGTGTTTTTAAACGAGATGCCAACTTTGGAAGTACCATGACATCTACGGTCTGGTGATTAAGGTCTGATTATATAAATAAGCTTGTAAATCACACATACCCTCGTATACCCGAACAATGGGTGCATAACTTCTAAATACTGCATCAGCTGTAGGAACTTCATGGCATAACCGACATGTTCGTAAGTGCTTGGGACAGACTCGTAGTCAAGCTTGGCATATCTGATCCATATCACTGTCAGCACATACATGTAGCCGACGAATTGGAACAGGTTGTATATTATGAGGTAAACCTTCTTAAAGTCCTCTGAAAGAGATGTCATAAAATCAGATTAAGGTGAGTGATCTTGAGCTTTCGGTGGAGGAAATCATCTTTAGGACACTCTAGCACAATAGTTAAGATACTTCCAAGACTGAGCTTTGCATTATTTAGAAAGAAAAAGCGTTATAGTAATATTTGAATTCTTAATTATGCAAAAGGTAATAAACGCATTATTGTGAGTAGTAAAAAAATATTAGTTAAATAAGTATGGACTAGATTTTATAATTTCTCAATTAGCATTCCAATAACTTTAAAAACGGCCTTTTATACAATACAATACAATACAAAATTCTTTTTTATTTACACAAAAAACACACAATATAAAAATAACAAAACAAAAATAAAGTGTAAACAATTCAGGCGGCCTTATCGCTGAAGCGATTTCTTCCAGGCAACCTAGGGTAATAGGATAAATTTAAGATAGGTGGCGCAGTATAAATACTACATATACATAAAATACTTTAATAAAGTTAATAAAAACCTAATACTTAAATTAAAATATTTATGATAAACTAATATATAAATCATATAAAAATAAATATTTAATATGTATTATAATTACATTAGAAAATATAGAAAAGTAAATAAATAGAAAATAATAAAATATAATATCTACTTAGAATGTAACAGTAACAACATAGGGGTGTAAAAGTAAGAAGTAAAGTTTAAAGGGAGAGAAAGTGAGAGAAAACAAGTGTCTTAAAAGAATCCACTGTTTGAGCTTGTCTGATTTTCAAAGGAAGAGCATTCCACAGTCGGACAGCTTCCACAGAAAAAGACTGAGATAAGAAGCCGGAAGTATGGGAAGGGATTTTCAATGTAAGTACAAGAGAACTGCGAAGAAGGTGTAATTGGGAACTATAGTAATTGAAACGTTCCTTGAGATAAGTAGGAGCAAAAGGATTGAATAAAATAGTATAAAGAAGAGAAAGAATATGTGTATTCCGGCGAAGGCGAATAGGAAGCCACGGCCATTTATGCTATTTAATTTAAAAATATAACTTGTATTTACAACATATATGTACAAATTACTACTACTACTGTAGACTGAGTTAAACTTATTGGCGGCTGTGATATTAGGCGCGGAACGCTGCGCAGTAGCGAAAACGAAGATATGCGGTACATTCGAGATGACTGTACCTGTGCAAAGCCGGCTCGCAGCATACTTCACAGCCGCCATTAAGTTTGGTTCGGATTTTACTTACTATAATTATAGTAAATATTTAATTTGTGTATTTTGAAAACTATTACTCCCTTAGTACAAAACATGGTTTAAAGCAAACCCAGGTTTTAAAATAGCGTAAAATATTATTTTATTGTAAACTAGGGCTGAAATACCTTTTCTGTAGCCCATTTCTTCCTTGTGTAGTCTGTCGTACATTCCGGGGTAGTCCTTCATGACGTCACGCTTTTCCTCGTCACTGTCTTGGCCGTCTTCAGACTTCCATAAATCAAAATTGATCTAATAAAAACAAAGAGAATAATATTTTAATGCTATATAGGCTGATGAGAGAGTTTATTTTAGGGATTGTAAAAGTGGCGCCCCAGTGTCCAAAAGATCATGAAATAAAAGGCCAATTGGAGTGGAGGTCATTTACTCTGTGATATCTACACCAAACATTTGTACCTATAATATAATAAATGTATGACTCCAAATCGGCTCATGATTTTTCTAGCAAATAATAGTCTGTAATCATTGAGGACATAAATATTCCCAGACAGTCAGCTTTGAAATGCGGCACCTTCCTTACTCTCTGCTAGCCCAGCTGCCCGCAAAATTAATGAATTAAATTTTAAATTTAAGTTGAGGCACCTTTATAAGAATATTATTAGCGATTATACTAAAAAGTGTATAATTATGAGGTATCCATAATACAAGCTCTGTTAAGTTTCATCCTAGTAATATTATAAATGCGAAAGTGAGTTTGTTTGTTTGTTACGCCTTCAGCCCTCAACTACTCAACGGATCATCATGAAATTACGCATGCAGATAGACTATGGTATTGAGAAGGACACAGGCTACTTTTTATCCCGGGAACGCGGGTGAAACCGCGGGGGACATCTAGTCTTTAATAAATAATAATAAATATCCTGGGACATTCCTCACACACGGTCATCTGATCCCAAACTAAGCAGAGCTTGTACTATGGAAACCAGATAACTGATATAATACATATACTACTTTTTGTTTGTAAATACATACTTACTATACATAATTACACCCATACTCAGGACATACAGACATGTTCATGCACACAAATGTATGTCCTGTGTGGTAATAAAACCCACGACCTGCGGCGCGTAAGGTGAACCTTAACCAACTGCGCCAACTGGCCCGTCAAATGGGAATGGAAGGTACATAGTTCAAAGTGTCAATGTGTTTAAATAAATGATTTTGCATAATACACAATAACAGTTCCTGTCACTTTAAGTTCAAAGGTGAACAAAACAACATTGAAATACATCTTAAAAATATTTCCTTACCCAATGACATCTTTCAGTCATCTACCTAAGAATTTGTATTAATGATGGAAAGATTACCGACTTTGTTGTATAAAAAAATTACTACTCCAAATATTAATTTGATTGAACCTGCATTATTATAAATAAATAATAATAAATAAATATCCCGGGACATTCCTCACACACGGTCATCTGATCCCAAACTAAGCAGAGCTTGTACTATGGAAACCAGATAACTGATATAATACATATACTACTTTTTGTTTGTAAATACATACTTAATATACATAATTACACCCAGACTCAGGACATACAGACATGTTCATGCACACAAATGCATGTCCTGTGTGGGAATCGAACCCACGGCCTGCGGCGCGTAAGGCGAACCTTAACCAACTGCGCCAACTGGCCCGTCAAAAAAAACTACCTGTCCTGATTTCACCCGCATTCTCGAGGAATTGTATGTTTTCCTGGGATAAAAAGTATCCTATGTGTTAATCCAGGACATATTCTACCCGTGTGCCAATCATCTAAAGCTTTCGCGTCGAATCCGGCCTCGAAATTGCAGAATAACATAACATCGATAAAATATCGGATTCATACTTTTTTCCATCAAGCAATAAATTTCGTTTGGGTGAGAATTGGCTGCCTGATCTGTAATTCTGGAGATTACCTCCTATATCCAAACTTTGTCTTTATAAGATTCGTATAGATTTAGAAGAAACCCAGGCTAAGCTTTACATTAAGTGATGACGAGTATAGGCGCAATTTTTTTTTCTGGTGAAGTAACTTAGGCTTATAAACATACTTAGCAAAGGATTTCGTCCAAGCCGTATGGTATATCTTACTCATTTCTTCTTTGATGCTGAATCGAATGAAATACGTGTAAAATGGCGCGGCGCGAGTGTAGTTTACGTAGAGTTGAAGATCTGTCTATGGTAAACCTACTGTTGTTGTGTCTTCATTTGATAAATACTGTTACAAGAATCTGCCAACCCCGACTTGTAGGTTGTAGTACGACCGTGTAGTACTTGTCTGTCTCACCCCAAGAGTATTTTTATAAAGTCGGAGGCACGGAGGGAGAGCAGTCTCAGTCTGGATGTTTTTAGTTTGTTACGCAATGGCGAAGAGACTGCTTTTCCCACAGCGCCGGAGCCATTCGAAATACACATACATATCCGAAAGTCGCTAAAATAATCCAATACATTTCAGCAGAAACTTAGACTTTATACAAGAAGTTCGAATGAGTTTTTATTTTTCCTATACTTTTCCTAGTTCTTGCGATTTCAAAAATACATAAGACATGACCCGAATTTTTTAAAAAAATTACCTAAAAAAATTGGCATAATTTTTGGAGCTGTCACCTAAAGCTTTACCGTAACCTATATTATAGCACTGAAAACCATTATGTTAAAAGATTTCACCTTAAGCCAAGCTGGTTTCTGTGGTTGAGCAGTGAGCCGCGGCCACCAGGTAGCCTTATCCTTAAGCAGTGCTAACTCCACACGGTTGTCAAAAACACGTACTGTTATTGCTTGTTCACCGTCTGAACCATTCTGAAATGAATGACATTACTGCATTGTAATATTGACTGGTTAAATAAGAGTTATATCGCAAAAAGTGTTGGTGCACTGATCTGAATAGGAACAAAATTGTTACTAAATAAATTCAACATTATTATTTTATTAATAACTTACATTATACCAAATAGTATGTCTAGTTTTGTATCCAAACAATTATGAATTTCAAGTACCTAGCATTAACTGTAATGCATAATTAATATAGGTTTTTACACAATACATGGGAATTATGCAAATAAGTGCTTTAGGTCAGGTATTAATTTTTAATGTAATTTCATTGAATACGTACTTAAAGTTATAAGTACAGTTCGTACAAAAGTTTTCTTTCTGGAACACATGTTTTGGGTTACATTTAGATCCAGTAACTTTTTCATTATATGATAAGCAATCATAATTGTAACCTGTTCTGTGTTTAATAAAAAAAAATAAAAATAAATACCCAGATATTATAAAAAGATGAACTGATAAATTCCTAAAAGATGGTGTAATAGAATCTGCGTAAAACTTAAGTAGTAGTAATTAATACAATCGATCGAAGTTCACTATCAGTATTATCAAAAATTGATAATTATTGATAGTACCTACCTACTAGTAAAGTATTTGCTGGGTGTAATCAGCCGACTGTAAGATAAACAGATAGTATGAAAGGTACTCACGGCTTTTATATTCGAAAATAAATCTAAATTAAATTCGTATTGGCTTTCCCCGCGGGCGCCGGTCCCTTGAGCAGAGAATTTGATATTATTTTCAATAACTTTCACATCGGGCTTTTGAACATTTTTCAGATCAATTTTCAATGTTACGGCGCTTTCCGTTTGTGCCCAGTAAACGAATGGACTAGGAACAACCATTTTTAATTATGAATGCATAATATTATTAAAAACGCAAAATTCTTTATTTTTTTATCTAGGAATTCCATAGGAATTCCAAAATCCACTTCGATTTTCCGTTTGACAGTTCACTCACTGCAGTCAGTGTCTCCATATTTAAATCGGCATTTACCGTGTTGCAAGGGTAAAAATACCGTGTTTTTAGGCATAATTACGGTGGATCCGCTTAAATTGTACCGTGTAAATTACCGTGTAATTTTTTAAAGGATAAAAGCAATAATATAACCTAGATACCGACTGCAGCGTCATCTGCCGGGCTGATTTGTGAATGTAAACCATCCAGGGCGCCACCCAAACGCATACAAAAAATATCATTCAAATCGGTCCAGCCGTTTAGGAGTTCAGTGACAAACACACGTACAGTAGAATTAACTCCCTGGATGGTTTAGTTAGGGTAGGGTAGCACTACGCGAACGAAGTTGCACCGGGCAGCAGGTATATCATATAAACCTAAAAAAAAAAATGAGCTAATATTCAATAAAAAGAGAGCTATAGAGCTAAATACTATTTTTTTAGAGCTGACAATGTTGAAATTGAGCTAAATTTAGCTCTAAAAGAGTTAAGTTGGTAACACTGTTCCTGTATGTTTAAATAAGGACGAGAATAGATTGCCGAGGTTTGGTAGTTTTTATCTATGTGTGAGTGGAGATAGAAGTTTTGATAACCTGGGATTCCCGGTAACCAAGAGCAGTGTTGCCATTACAAAATACATATGTTAAGTTCACTGAGATTCGTTTTACGCAGTATTTTTTTTAAATACGGTGACATATGACACGGTAATACCTTATTACCTTGACGGTAGATTAAGACCAGATTACGGTGTTTCTACGGTAATTACCGTGTATATGGAGACACTGACTGCAGTTCACTGCAGTGTTGCCAAGTGGTTGCCAACTGCTAGCAAAGAGAAGTCACAGATCGTAGAGTAGCTTTCTCTGTCTACGTCACAGACATATTCTAGCTATAATATATATTAATATGCCGAGCTATAATATATGAAATGAAATGAAATGAAATGAAATAATTTATTCATTCAAATAGGCCTTCACAGGCACTTATGAATAGTCAAACTCTAATACTCTAATGCACTAATGCACGGTTCGGAAGGTTGATTTTGCTGAGAAGAGCCGGCAATAAACTCAGCAATTACTCTTTTCAAAAACAAACTTAAATTTATTACATCAGATGTTTCCTGCGAGAGCGAGCGCTACAACCACGCATTTTTATCATTTAAATATTCTTTAATATTGTAGTAAGCCTTCTGTACTAAAGCGGCCTTTATACGTTTCTTAAACTTTAGTGACGGTAAATTTAAAATTTCATTAGGGATCTTATTATAAAATTGTACACTCAGTCCTAAAAATGAACCTTGCACTTTTTGGAGTCTATAAGAAGAGGTCAAAAGTTTATGCTTATTTCTAGTATTAAAAGAGTGCACGTCACTTTTTTTTACAAAAAGATTAATATTCTGATGTACAAATAATATGTTTGCATAAATATACTGCGATGCTACTGTAAGGATACCTATATTTTTAAACTTATCTCTGAGGGAAGCTCGAGAACTCATATTATAAATAGCTCGCACTGCTTTTTTTTGCAAAATAAAAATGGTTTCTATATCAGCAGCTTTACCCCAAAGTAAAATGCCATAGGACATAACACTATGAAAATAACTAAAATAAACTAATCGAGCTGTGTCTACGTCTGTTAGCTGTCTAATTTTTCTAACTGCATAAGCAGCTGAACTGAGCTTTCCCGAAAGACATGCTATTTGGCTGCCCCATTGAAGTTTCGAGTCTAAAGTAATCCCTAAGAATACTGATGATTCAACAAGACCTAAAGGTTCATTATTTATCATTAAATTACAGCCTACTTTTTTAACATTTGGAAGCGCAAATTTAATACATTTAGTTTTCTTTGCATTTAAAACTAGATTATTTACAGTAAACCAATTTAATACCCGAGATAATGCATCGTTTACATCGTCAAAATTAGATTTCAGTCTATCAACACTAAAAATCAGTGAGGTATCGTCAGCAAACAGTACAATTCCACAGGTATTTTTGACATAAAAAGGAAGATCATTAATATAAATTAAAAATAGAAAAGGGCCTAAAATAGAGCCCTGCGGCACCCCCATATGCACAGGAGAACCAGATGATTTAATACGATTGACATCAACACTTTGAATTCTTTCCCCGAGATACGACTTCATCAAATCAAGTGCTGCACCCCTAACCCCATAATAATTTAGTTTACGTATGAGTGTCTGGTGATCAACACAATCAAAGGCTTTAGATAGATCACAGAAGACTCCAATAACATTCTGTGAGTTCTCCCAAGCGTTAAAAATATTTCTTAAAAGTGCTACCCCGGCATCAACAGTTGAACGACCCTTTGTAAACCCATACTGCTCACTATGTAATAGTTTATTCAAATTAAAGTGAGCGATTAATTGCGTTAAAATAATCTTTTCAAATACTTTACTCAAAGCTGGCAAAATGGAAACTGGCCTATAATTAGTAGGATCACTGGGATCTCCCGCCTTGAACAAAGGTATAACTTTGCTATATTTCATTAAATCTGGAAATTGGCCAAAATCTACGCATTTATTAAATACTAAAGCTAGATGGGGAGCAATGTCATCAATGATACCCTGCAAAACAGTCACGGATATATCCCATAAGTCCCCGGTGCGTTTAGTCTCCAAATGATCAATAGACTTTCTAGCCTCATTTAGGCTGGTCTGGAGTTCGGTGATGCGACCCAGAGCCCTCACATGCGTATCACTACATTCGCTAAATGAATCTACTTCGGCCTGGAGCTGATTACACCGTTCGACGACATCCATATACTTAATATCTAATTTCGCGAGGTCTAGTTTTAATTCCGTATTCTTTTGGACTATGGTTTGTATTTCCTCTTCGCTATCGTCCCGTTCCCTAATGAGCCGGTTACAAAGCTCCTGCGACTTTTTCAGCTCCTGGAGGGCTAACTTCAGCTTGTTTTCCATGTCCTTGGCTGTTGCCTTGCGGGTCATCATTTTAGCTCCGAGTAAAAAAAAAATAGAAGGGTCGCGGCGGGCGTGAAAAGAAAGAAATAAAAACACTGTTAATAAAATAAAATTTAAATAATAAGCCTAAGATCAACTATTATGTTAGTAAATAATCTAAGTATAACTTAGAAAATGTATATATTATATTATATTATATTTCCCAGATTAAAAAGATTTGTAACGACTACCACTACTTATATTATTATTACTCATATATATTTAGTATATACATACATATATATACGTACTAATAAACAAAATAAATGCAATACAGTAGTAATATGGATGATAAAACAATAATAATTATGAAACTAAAAATATGTAGTAAGATATCCCGTCTGATAAGTGCTTAGTTTTAAGCTAAGCACGCAGAGAGTCTCAAACCATCTATTTTATATAAAAGTAAAAATAATATATATACATATACTTGTATTTATTTAGATAGTATAATAAATAAAAAATAAAAATTGTTTGTTTCAATAATTCACTCAGTTGCTGATAAGAACAGCCACTTAGCAGCTAAGTGTACAGAGTGAACTATTTGAAATTATTTACAGTGGTATTATAGGTATGTTATAAATAATATAAGAAAATAATAATATTTTGAAATAAGAAATAACTAATAATTCCCTTTTTGCCGGGTCTTGAACCAGCGTCCGTCCGGCACGTTCAAACTGCTAGCGACCTCGTCTTAATAACTGAGCTACGCAGCTATGTACTGAGTTGACGAAATAATGGTTTATACACAGCTGGCTGTTGACTTTTATTATTATAACAGGAGGTAGTGAAAAAAATATTTTTTTTTCTTAAGACCAACCCCGTAACTTTTATTATTAACGATGTAAAATTAATAAATAAGGTATAGTTTTTAACCAACACATTTGTATTAACACTTAAAACAACATCCAGTCAATTAAAAACTTGTTTCCACCGTGGATATAATGTTTCGAATTTAGTCACTGGTTACAAATTTATAATCGTTCACAGGCACTGGGAAAAGTTAATAATTTATGCACTTAGCGGTTTCTGATATCAAAACCCACAATTACACGTAATGTCTATGTATTTAACGATAAAATTATTATATTTTTATGAGTTTACAATAACTATTTAAATTTATTTTGAATTAAAAATTACGGAGGCTATGTTGCTTGACTGACTGACAGCTGTCAGTTCAAATTCAGTATAAATTATAGCAAGCTCCCACACACGGAGACGATGCTATAATATATATTTTGCCTTCACTTCATTAATGGTCGGCCCGGCGTTCGCACGAATTTTTAAATAGAGGGTATTCTTTTTTGGGAATACAAAAATTATGGATCCAACAAACACATTATTATTGGATTTAAGTAATTGATAGTACTTCGGAGGATGATTCCGCTGCTAATTTTGATATTATGTTGGTTGCCCAGTAACGCACAAAAACTAGAACTAAATAGTTCCTTATGCGGAAATTAACAGAGACAGCGGACGGATGGGTGGTGTACGGGCGTTGCATGTAGGCGGTAGAAAAGAGAGAAGTTCAAAAAGGTTGTGAAAGATTTTAGCAGGGTCGGCAATGAACGAGTAATACCCCTGGTGTTGCAAGCGTCAATAATTGTAAGCGTAATACTTGTTTGCTAACTTAGTAGGTAGTACAAAAAAAAAACAAAAAATGCGCTCGAATGACCGATGAACGCGTGGAACATGCTGTACATTCAAAATATGTCGTAATATGTCTTGCTATATCATAATATATATTAATATGCGATAATATATATTAATACGCAATAATATTATATTACAGTATAGCTTGGTGACGTCACATAATTTATATTATAGCTCCGTGTGCGGTCAGTTCAAAGTTTGTATGGAAAATATATCGTAATATGCCTTGCTATGATTTATATTAATATATATTATAGCTACGTGTGTGATGGGCTTTAGTTGGCTTTAGCCACAGCAGTAGCTAGACATCCTTTTGGTGTCAGCGATGTAGGCCAAATTCAGGGTTTTCCACATTATAAATCCAAATTCACTGTTTTACCTAATCTTATTTGTCTAAATTATAAATAATTTTCCGAAATTCTTATTTTCTTAATTATTGATTGTACAAATTCAAATCCGAATGATACAGTTGCCAGTAAAATCCAATATTTTGTGTTTGATTGTGTGTGGTAAAATAAATTAGTTATTTTGAACCTTTACAGAGAAGAAATAAATGAGGTTTCTGAAAATAAATAATGATATACGGCAATTTTATTATGTACTATTTTCCTTAAAATACGGCAATCCGGAATGTGATATACGGTAGTTTAGATCACAGAGTAAGATTATTTCTATATAGAGCAATACTGATAATGTGTGTGTGTGTGTTGTGTCACAGTGTTGCCGGACATACGGCAATCAGACTCTGATAAAACAAATTGTACGGTGTACGGCAGAGTGGCTTCTGCCGTACGCTAAAATACGGCAATCGGTCAGAGCATAAATAAGAACACCTACATTGTAATTAAGTAATGAATTTCACGAATCAGGGTACGTTATATGTTATTTTTTTTTTTTTTTATGTAAAATGGGCTTGCGTTTGACCTTCGACTGACCCCATGAGGAGTTATGACGAGGCCGAGGATGTAGCACGCTTACCCAGAAAAAGCCTATTCACTCTGGCCTTGAATACATCTAGGTTATAGGTGTCGGGAAACACAGACCCCGGAAGAGAGTTCCACTCCTTTGCTGTTCGTATAAGAAACGATGAAGCAAAGCGTTGTGTCCGGGTACGCGGGATGTCGACGACGTATGGGTGGAAATTCTCCCGGCGTCTTGTGTTTCGATGGAGAAATGGGGATGGAGGAATTAGATTGAACAATACTGTAGCACACTCTCCAAAATATATCCTATAGAAGACCGACAAACATGAAACCTTACGCCGATGTTCAAGGCTCGTTAATTTCGCCTCAGTTAGCGAAACATCACCGACTAGTCTCCTAGCACGACGGTCTATTGAGTCAAGGGCCTCCAGCTGGTATTTGGCAGATCCATCCCAGAGGTGACAGCAGTACTCGATGCACGAACGGACTTGTGCTTTGTACAGTTGCAATAGCCGATCCGGTGTAAAGTACCGCTTCACCTTACAGAGGATGCCTAACTTTTTTGCAGCGGTTTTAGCCTTTGACTCAATAGAACTACCAAAATTTATTTTGGTAGTTAAGGTTATGCCTAGGAGTTCAAGCTGGTCGGAAATCGGTACGGATATATCTTGAAAAGAAGGAGTGAGGTTGAAAGGACTCCTTTTAGCGGTGAATAGACACGCCTGTGTCTTGGAGGGATTAAACTTGACCTGATTAGCTTTGCCCCAATCGGAGACTGCTTGCAGGTTCAAGTTAATACGCTCAACCATGGCCTCTCTAAGCGTCAAGATTTCTTCCCTGGTGGCCTGTGTGCTTGAAAAATAGCTCTCCATGACAGTGCTGTCGTCTGCGTACCCAAAGATACCGGGTTTTAGCAGATCGTTGATATGCAGCAAGAATAATGTCGCGGAGAGAACTGATCCCTGAGGTACCCCGGCATTAATTGCCAATAGATCCGACGAGTGTTATAAATTATATCAACCGTTAGGTTGATTTAATTCAATTAAAGTACATGAAAAGGTTTTGCGTAAAAATGAACGCAACTCAAGCCGTCATAAATCGCTCAATGTCTATGGCTTTCTTATCTTAGAGACCGTATGATAGTATTGTAGTTATGGTAGTGTAGTCTTTGGTATGGGGGATTCCCTTCTCTAACTCATTTGGTCGTTTCTTGCTCTTCTTTGTGTGTAGGTACTACAATAAATAACTGTAATAAAACTTTAATTGTTACTATTGAAACAGTCCGTGCGTAGCTTGCCCGCACGAATTTTAAACCAACCCCCGAAATGATAGCCAAAATAAAAAAGCCGTACGATTTTAAAGATGTCCGTACTGAAGATATAATTGGTAATATAGTAGATTTAATGGAAAATTAAGATCTCTAAAACCAAAAATTGTATTATTGATTTTCTAAAAAAAACTTTTATTTTGTACGGCAATTTTGGTTTTAATACGGCAATTTTTTTTACTTAAGTACGGCAACCCTATATACGACCAGCGGCAACACTGTTGTGTCATTCATTCTGTCAAAAAGCCGTTTGTTCTTGTTGATGGGTGTCGAGTTTCTGTAAAATTCTCATCAAATCATTTTAAATTTGCTATTCGATATATTTCCCGGGAACTAAAAATGGTGTAATAGTAGTTCTATGCTATAAATTATATCTTGTGATCGTACATTGACCCTCGTTACAAGTTGTAAACAAATCCAAAATGTCCGTTCCGACCACTGGATTGAGCAAATTGAAGAAGAAACATATTCGTGTAAAACATCAAAAAGTGAAATTGTTTCGTGCTAATGAACCGTTACTGTCTGTGTTTATGTGGGGTGTGAATCACACGGTAAGATGCTGAATTTTAGTAAAAATAATGTCGTTATAATCTGATTTGAAGCGAGCCACACTCGCTAACTTATTATGTCATTTCCTTCTATACCGGATTGTTTTGGTTGAACTCTGTTTATTTCGAAGATAACTTCCATTCCCGTACTTTACATATCGTACGAAAAATTCTGGCACTTCGTCAATGTGCGAAGCTATGATCACCTTGCTATTTGTGTAAAAATAGATCTAATAAAGTTTATTGCGAAGACAATAAGGGTATAGGAGGCCTGCCAATATATGCGTGCTCTCGTATTAGTCACGCAAACAGTCATTTTCACACAAATTACTTTTTTAGTGTATGTTCCGATATGATATTTTCTTTTTCAGATAAATGAGCTAAGTCATGTGTCAATACCAGTTATGCTTCTGCCTGATGACTTCAGAGCCTACTCTAAGCTCAAAGTTGATAACCATTTATTTAACAAGTAAGAACCATACTTATATTTTATTTGAAACTAAGGTGGCAGTTCAAGGAATATTAACCAGTTGGTTCTTGCGACGGTTGTGCATCCTTGATTGACATTGATTTCATTGTTTTTTTTTTACCGCAAGCCAAGGTATTAAGTGGTATATCCATACTCCTTTCTGATTAGAGAGGCTGAATCTTTTGCTTGAATTTTCTTCTCTCTATAAACTAGCCCTGTAATAATAAAACATAGGTTTATTTTTACAATTATACAGAAATTATATGGAAAAAATATGTTTGTGTCATGAATTTAATTTTAATAATGTAATTAGGTATATATTAAAGGTACATAATATGAATGTATTGACTTCCATCAGAAATCCTTATACTTGAGGAACACTAGCCTCCAAGATACAAGTCTTTGTACTTAGTTTATGAATCAGAAGTTCAACATTAACTATGACTATAAAGTATGACAACCCATGTAATTTTCTTTTCTTAAAACCAATGATCTCGTATGGATAGATAAACAGAGATTGTTTAAAATGCCACAAAAATAAGTGATAGGATTCTGGGAAAAATATATCGGTAAAATAAAAACTATTCTTGTGATACATACTTATATTTTAATTTTAGCTATAAATACATAAATATCATGTAGTAAAAACTGATTTTGGAGGCAGGAGGATTAATGATAATAATTTGTTAAAATATAGTTGAAAACATTCCAATGAAAAAACTTGACCTGTACAATATAATTTCAGGGGCTATTTCTATGCACATCATAATTACACATTAAACACATTAAAAACAAGAAACAAGTCACAATATCTATGACATTCACTTTTCCAGTTGTATTTGCACAATCATATCAATATAATGATAATTATTTTAATTAAAATGTGTGTTCACACCAAAATACTTGAAAAAATAAATTGACTCATGTTAAATTGTGTATGCATATCTTTTTCTCTTTTCTAGGCTTTGGAGGTCTGCTTAGCAAAAATAAACAAAGCCTATGGTTAAAACCTGTTGTGTATATTGAACAATATTGTACATAATTATTATTGTTTTTGTCTATTGGGTTAGATTGTACTGAAAACCAGCCTAAACAATATAAGGTCCTAATAAAGGGGATAGAACCTTTGTGGCATAGATAGCCGCCGCCATTTTAGTTTTTTTTCAATGTCGCGGCGCACGATGTAACTAGTATATATGGGTAGAGGACACTTATACAAACAAAAAATGTTAATCAATATGGTGGCCTAAAGTGTCACGTTTCCGAGATATTTGGAGGTAAAGATCGCCATATGAGAATTATGACAATCATTAAAAATTAACTTATTACGTGTTTATATGCATTCGATTGTATTCAAATAATAGGTCCCAGGTTGATTTATCAATTTTTTAGAATAGAGTTACATTAGGAGCACGAAAAACAATATTTTTAATTACTTACCTACTAAACAGCATCGTAATATTCGCTATGAACCACAATGTTGTCAAAGTAGCTCGGATCGTGACTTGTTTTCCATCTAGTCATTATTATACAAACAAAAATGACAATACTTGTCCTAAAATCTATGTTACCAAGTTAATTGGAACTAAAGATCGCTAAGTAATGTTCCCTCTGCGCCAAAATTGCAATAGCGACGTAAATAAATAAAAAAAACCCGATCCTGCGGCCGGCCCGACCTAATAAAACTTCCACCTAAATGAAAGTCCCGTCTTCGTGGAAGACTGCTCACGTGCACACAATGGCACCGGTGTCTTCTAACCAAGTTACCAGCATATGGGCTTCTCGAGGGACTATGCAAATGGGTCGCCAATTTTCTGTCCAGCAGATGCATAAGAGCTGAGAGATATAAATGCTGGCGTTCCGCAAGGGTCTGTACTGTCCCCAACACTGTTCCTGCTGCATATCAATGAAATGCTGTCTATTAACGGCATTAATTGTACAGAGGACGCTCATTGCAAATATTCCTCGTTTTGTGGTGGATGAAAGCCGCGAACGGCTTGTGTCTGAAATCGAGAGCATACTAATTAGTGTCTCCGATTACGGTCGACTTTTTTTTTTATAACACTTAGGTGGCAAACAAGCATATGGCCCGCCTGATGGTAAGCAGTTACCGTAGCCTATGGGCGCTTGCAACACCAGGGGTATCACTCGCGCGCTGCCGACCCTGAAGAAACCGCTTCACACCCTTTTTGAAGAATCCCATGCTGTACTCCATTGGGAAAACCACGGCAGGGAGCTCATTCCACAGTCCGAGCGTCCGCGGAAGAAAACTCCTTTTAGCCCGCACAGTTCGAAACAATTCTGGTTTCAATGTGTGTGGACGTCCACACCCCCTCCCCTCTCTCTCTCCCCGTCAATGGCGAGACTTGCGATGGTAGAAGGTATCCGTGGGCATCAAGTTAAACAATTCTACGGAACACTATCCGTTGTACAAGCGGTAGAACACACATAAGGAGGCAAAGTCTCTCCTCAGATTGAGCTGCTTGTGAGCTCGGGATCATGGACAATTCTAATGGAACGTCGCTGAACCGAGTCTAAAGGCCCAAACTGGTATCCACGTAAGAGCAGTACTCCATGTAAGGCCGGACTTGCGACTTGTAAAGTTGCAGCCTTTGCCCCGATGTGAAGTACTGCTTCGCTCTGTTGAGCACTTCGAGTTTTTTGGATGCTAGCTTAACCTTGTCTTCTAGAGTCCATACTCACACATTGGAACCAAAATAGACTATGCGGTCTCAAAGAAGCTTTCTTCGCTTACAATCAGGCGGGCCGTATGTTTGTTTGCTACCTAACTAGTTTAAAAAAAACCTTTTATTTAAAGGTTTAAGGTCACGGCTTGTTTCTATTATTGTTTTAATATATTTTTAAAACCGTGATGTAATCAACTTTAAACTATTGTCATTCGTCTCATATTATATATACATCGATATTCCAATATCTCGGTAACATGATATTTTAACACAAGTATTGTCATTTTTGGTTAATAACGGCGACATGGAAAACAAGTTAACCACTACGATCCGAGCTACTTGACAACATTGTGTTTCATTGCAAATATTGCGATGCGGTTTAGTAGGTAACCAATTAATGAATATTGTTTTTTCGTGCTCTTTGTTTTGCTATATTCTAATAAAAAGTTAACTCAACCTGGGAACTATTATTTGAATACAATCTAATGCATATAAACACGTAATAAGTTCATTTTTAATTATTGTCGTAATTCTCATATGGCGATCTTTACCTCCAAATATCTCGGAAACGTGACACTTTAGGTCACCATATTGCTTAACATTTTTTGTTTGTATAAGTGTCCTCTACCCAAACATACCACTTACATCGTGCGCCGCGACATTGAAAAAAACTCAAAATGGCGGCGGGTGGCTATGCCAGCTCCCATACAAAAATGTTCGTACCCCTTTCGGAAGCAATGAAGAGGAAGTTCACTAATTTATTAGGACCTTATATAAAAGAAACATGAATATAATAAGGAATGAATCATATGACATGAAAATATAATAAAAACAATATTTAAATATTACTTTCTGACATGGACACTACATAAAGATACCATATGACGCAATTCGATAAAAATACCACAATGGAAAAAAAAATGTAAATTATACTTTAGTTGGAAGTATATTTACTAGACATAAATATTAATAATAATAAACCTTAATGATTAAATAACTTTAAACGTAATTAATTCAATGATTTCTTAACAACTTTGTTTAATCAAGTTTATTGAACTGTATCATAAATTATTTATTATATCAATATGATAATGATGAATGTGACTCAAGGGTTTATCCACAGACAAGATATTAATTTCCTCATTGTCTTTTATATACAGAAATATAACATTTTTATTATGGTACTGACTTTTCACCCTCCGGTTCACCTCAATACCCATTTTTAAGTGTTGAATTAAAGGGTATCCTTTCTTATAGAGGTCACATATGTTATAAATGGAAGTCCTGTACAAAATGTCATGCTCCTAGACCATAGAGACGCCTGGCTCAACAGATTCCATTATATTCAAGCATGTCAGTGGGCGGCGCCGTTTTACCAAGAGATAACATTATCATTTAATACTGTTGAGTTTGACACAGTGCTGTGGTATAGAGTCGATATTAGACTGATGGCCCCTCACACTCGGATATGCGATTTTCATAATTCACGGGGCAAGAGTATTGTCGTTGTTTTCGTATCTATATAGGCGCGCGGGATTCCTTGCTCTGTGTTCTAGATCCACTAGCTTAGACTGCATTTTGATGAGATTTGATTGTGGTAAAATAAGTCTATCCATAAAAAGTGGGATAAAATCATCATCATCATCATCAGCCTATAATGTCCCACTGCTGAGCACAGGCCTCCTTTCAGAAAACATTATGAAAAAACCTCTTTCAAGATTTTCTTGAATATTTTTTTACGTGTACTGTATGTTTGTACCTATACTTTTCCCTCCATTTTGTATTGAAAAATAAAAATATTTACATAATTAATTTACTTACATTATTTTGATGAATATCTTTCTTATCTACACAAATTATAATTGAACCATCAATATGTATTACTTGAAGTGTGAATATTTATTTTTTCATGTAATTATCTCTATATATATATATATGTCGGAGTCAGCGACAGCTAAGCGATACGAACACCACGATTAGGGTTCAGTAGTATCGGGATTCGGTGGGCGCAGTGCAGGCAATAAAACAACGTTATACCATCGCTTCGTAAAAGTCCCGTATGAGGAGAAGAAGCGACGCAACAAACTCCTCACGGGCCCAATGTGTTTATTACGTTATTGTTACGACATAATATTACAATTAAATAATCACTTCACTACACTTTACTTCACTTCACACATGTACAGTCTTAAATAATTACAGGCTACAGAACCGGCTGTAACAATGATTGCACTGAGATGTGTACAGCTCGAGCGCTTGTGATAAACTAACTATCCCAAAAGCAATACGCATCCCCTTATAAACTTTTGTTATTCACGTTATAGTCAAATCAATGTTCTTAATATTACGCATACCCTCATTAAGTCTGTTATTTACGTTAAAGTCAAATCAGTGTTGCTACTATTTTACCCAACCCTCGTACCACGATAATATCGTAATCCAACTGAGTCCGACCAACGATCTAACTCTCCGACACGGCCATCCTGCGAATCACACGTCCTCGTGTGAAAAGCTCTACCAGATGTACCTGAAACTAAAGAAGTCAAGCACAGTAACTGATAATTTCACTCGGCCATTCCTGCCTAAACTTTCGAGCCATTTTTGCTATTAATCGCTTCAGTTTAATCATTATACTAACGCTTACTCATACTAACGAATGATACAGTTCCAATCTCTAAAGTCACCACAGGTAGGCAGTAAGCACAGTTTAGACAATCCAAATTTAACGATTACCAAGATCAACAGCCATACGGCTCCACCAAGCATGTTTGCTACCTACGTACTTATCTAAGGGAGACAGTTTTAACTTTATAGTCTTAGCTTCTAGGCAAGAATAGACTGTACTACATTACCCAAAGCCATTGCTTATAGAATATTCACGGACTACTCTGTCTCCACGGAAATTCTAAATCTATGGTCTCCACGCTGTATAATAAACCATCTCAGTGTTATGGAAACAGCCACCGCGCCGTTAATAGTCTAAATGGCCTCCAATGGCCTCCACGCCATCCATCCAACTGGCCACCACGCCTTCTAGATAGCCACCTCGCCTTCTAGACAACTGTCTAAATGACCACCTAATCTCATTTACACAGGCCTTGACGCCTTCTAGATTACTACTAATTCTGGCAAAAAGCATACGGCCTCCCGGATGGTAGCCGGTTACCGCAGCCTTTGGACGCGTGCAACACCAGGGGTATCGCACGTGCGTGCCGACTCTGCAGAAATCTCTTCTAGATTACCACAAATTCTGGCAAAAAGCATACGGCCTCCCGGATGGTAGCCGGTTACCGCAGCCTTTGGACGCTTGCAATACCAGGGGTATCACTCGCGTGTGCCGACTCTGCGGAAATCTCTTCACCTCTCCTTCCAGATGACCACCTAGCCTTCCGGATAACACCGTCTAAATGGCCACCTCGCCTCATTTAGACAACACCGTGTAAATGGCCACCTCACCGTTCAGACAACCTAACCCAACCTAACATAGAACCATATCAGTCAACACAATGTTGAGACAACTTGTAAATAGCTCACTCAGTAATTACTCTGCTGATTACATACACAGATACACAACGAGTATTTCATAAACAAAGATCTCACTATCATTTTCATCCAACAAACATGGATCCACCTCGGCAGCCACTCACGCAACTCAATAACCCTATAAGGTTCTAGATTTTGTTTGATTCCACCAATGATTTTCCGAGCGAGCTTAAACGAGCTAAGCTCGGAATTTCTCTACGTGACAGGGTTCGCAATGAGGACATTCGTAAGAGAACGAAAACGACAGACATAGCTCGTAGAGTTAGTAAGCTGAAGTGGCAATGGGCAGGCCACATCGCTCGAAGAGCCGATAACGGCTGTGGAAGAAAGGTTCTCAAGTGGCGACCACGTACTAGAAAGCGCCGAGTGGGACGCCCTCCCACCAGGTGGACCAACGATCTGGTCAGAGTCGCTGGGCACTGCTGGATGCAAACGGCCCAAAACCCTTCAAAGTGGAAGTCAATGGGGGAGGCCTATGTTCAGCAGTGGACATCCATAGGCTGATATGATGAATGATTTTCCATTAAAATAATCATTCACAGAAAATTAAGTCACTATAGCCTTCTGTTCTTTCAAATCTTGCTTTATCAAGTTTGCGTTAGCATTTAGCACTATCTATCAGCCTGTTCTTCTAAATTAACTCAACTTCACGATCGGCCAACGTTAATAAATTTAGGGTTCTAGTTACTCTACTTATCACTAACTCAAGTAGAATGCCTGAATGACTAAGAACTTCGCTATTATCAATATGAACTCAAGTTTTACCAAAATCCTTATCACCTCTGTTACGACAAATTTTACTCTCAAGATGAAGCCAGGGCTTCTGACAGTACATTTTACTTCACTTAAGGCTTCTACTATGCATTAGGCTCCAAATAAAACTCTACTAGGGCTTTACAAACTTTGAGAACGATATCTAACTGTGTTTATCTTTACATTGATTCTTCATAAGCTCTACATTGAACTCTACATGAACTCTACATTAGACTCCATTCTAAATTATAGAAGACGTTAAAACCATGAATTAACTATTCGAATTCAAAAGATCGCATCAATATGGGGATAGTAACAAAACTAGGACCGCATTAAACAAAAGGGCCAGTCCGTCAACCCTGTCTCAACAACCAAAAGCTAACTATCTCAGCCACGGTGCTACCCCTCGCAAAGGGTATAGGTACTGCGCATAAAAAAACTATAGCAATCCGAAACATTTACTAAGCGGTATCAGTGTAATTCTTATTGTCGCTACTCAAAATATCTAAATCAGGAGGAAACTATTGATTGGTAACTCTTTTGACTCCGCGTCTGACTAATGCGATATAAACTACCAATTACCACCGTTGCAGACCAAATACAAAAGTCAGTTTTTGAAATTAACTTTACGACTAATGAGGTTCATTGAGTCTTGACCATCTTTTGGAACTTCACGAGTATTTCTCTAACGTAGTGGTGTTCAATAATCTCTTACAGCTGAATAACAACGCATTATCAAAGTAAATGAATTCAAAACTAATCAAAATATCGTATTGGCAAGAGGCAATAAGTTTGTGAATGTGAACCTTCTCAGTTGACTCTAGTAGTGCTTTACACTTTTTCCTTCTTAACAAATAATAAAAACTGCCCAGAACTGAACGTAGGTAGTCTACCACTATGCTAAGTCAATTACCGCAGCTCTTAACCAACATTAAAATCAAAATAAAAAGTAATGTATTCAGTTTAGACCCTGTTGCCTACTTATGAACGTTAAAGAGCTACATGTAGTTGAATCTACCTCATCTGTACTACACTATCTTTCAATTGACCAGTGACAGCAAAACGCTCAATCCTTTGACTGTTTGATGATCCGCGCGGGCGAGGAAAACAATAGAAATCAATTGTTATTTTTCAACCGCAAGTCAAGGGATTAACCAGCAATACTAACGCCTAAAGTCATAAGTTACAGTGAAAGAGAGACAAGTCAAATAACGAACACTATTGAAGTGAACTAATCGATTCACTTCACGGACTACTTAAGTTTACTCAAGAGATACCAATTTCTATCAGGTTAAGTCTACCTAATAGTTAATGGTAATGTCAACTTTACTACGACTGATATAATTTCTCTCCAAAATGGTCTTCTGTTTCATCTAGTTTATCAGGTACTACCTAATTGGCATTAGCCTAAACCTATCGTGAGATTATATGACGTAGGAGATTAAAACATTGTGTGATTTAAATGACCTAGAAATATTGAGACATTGCATAACCCTACATGACCTTCACTATGTGAATAAATATCAGGGACATAAACAAAGAACATTGCCAACCGCATATTGTACCAGCACAGTACATCACTATCAAGGGACTCACAAAACTCCTAGTTAGTTGCTTGACTACACTATTAACCATCACAATTTATTTTTACCTACATTTTTCAAATCCAAAATCATCATGAAACTAAAACGCAGCTTTGAAAACCTTGTTGTTGACATTAAGCCATTATTATAGAGAAGACGCCACACATCACAACTATGTTCCGTTCAAGTGAGGCCATCCGGCCACAATTGTTGTTGTAGAATGATAAACAAAACGCGTAAGCACCTTGAAAATCACGGTATTTGTGAGAAAAATACTCCTAAAAGAGTTCTGATAGTATTTCTACTAGCCTAGGCGACTAATTTATTGTTTCAGCGCTAAAGAGAACTTTAGTTCACTCTAGAAAAATAGGACATAACCTTTGATAGGTTTCTATTGTCTAGTTAAAACAATATTGATTAGCACCGCATCAACGCCTAGTCTCTTTGCGAACCAACGTAAATAAGGATAATTATAAAAGCATACCGTCACGTTACACTAACAACACATTTACTTAGTTAACGCTTCAACACAAACTACGATAATAAACCACGCAGCCTAGGTGTGGCTCATCTTATTAAGCAAGTATAACTCAAATCATTTGGTGCCTATTTTATGTGACTATCCCTATAGATCATAATCTCTATGACTGCTCTAAGCACTACCAGTTCCGTAATAATAATTATACCCGTGATTATCCCCGTAATCAAAACGCAAAATAATAATTTAAGACTCAGGACGAAACACACTTAAATCCAATTAAAACGCTAACCAACTGAATTACAACAACAATGGGTACTTGTACCTCAGGTACCATCGTAATTTATTAGCAAACAACATGAAATCGACTCACAGAAAATAGTCATCTGTTCCGCCTGGTTGCGGATGCAGCACAGGTCCACCCGACGCTGGTTGCTACCGTTGCTCACTACACCGGTGTTGTTGCCAACCGCGCTGCCGTTGCCACGATCGCACGATCTGCAGTGAAGTTGCAGGCACGAGAGCAGTTACTTGCAAAGAAGCCAGCATCACCACATCTGTAACATGTAACACCAAAAGCATTTGATCGTAGCTTAGACAAAAAAAAGATTAAAAAGTAAAGGAACGATCACATGACCTGTTTTTCCGTAGACAACCGCGCAGCATGGAATCACCACCATCTAGCTATTATCATGTCGCATATAAGCACGCGCATCTCATGATCACGATGCCACCAAACTTGATTCAGTCTTCATTCTTGACGTCATCCCTCGCTTGGCAAAAGCCTCTATTTGACACGTGTTCGAGGTTCTCAAGCACATAGCAGTGCTCGAAGTATGTGGTAACAATCCAAGTATAGTTTTATTGCCCGTCTTTATCCCACTTCTGATGTCAGAGTCAGCGACAGCCAAGCGATACGAACACCACGATTAGGGTTCAGTAGTATCGGGATTCGGTGGGCGCAGTGCAGGCAATAAAACAACGTTATACCATCGCTTCGTAAAAGTCCCGTATGAGGAGAAGAAGCGACGCAACAAACTCCTCACGGGCCCAATGTGTTTATTACGTTATTGTTACGACATAATATTACAATTAAATAATCACTTCACTACACTTTACTTCACTTCACACATGTACAGTCTTAAATAATTACAGGCTACAGAACCGGCTGTAACAATGATTGCACTGAGATGTGTACAGCTCGAGCGCTTGTGATAAACTAACTATCCCAAAAGCAATACGCATCCCCTTATAAACTTTTGTTATTCACGTTATAGTCAAATCAATGTTCTTAATATTACGCATACCCTCATTAAGTCTGTTATTTACGTTAAAGTCAAATCAGTGTTGCTACTATTTTACCCAACCCTTGTACCACGATAATATCGTAATCCAACTGAGTCCGACCAACGATCTAACTCTCCGACATATATATATATAAATATAAAAATATATATAAAAATGAATCCCTATTTCCCTTGGTCACGCTATAACTTGAGAAAGACTACCAATGTTTTTTAGAGTTTTCTAATACTCTGGAGAAGGTTCTTACGGAAAAAAATATTAAGAAAGTTGCATAGAAAACTTAATGGTAGGGTAGGGTAGGATATCCCGCGGGTATGTGGGTGAAACCGCGGGGAGCCACTAGTTCATAATATTTCCAGATTGGTTTTATTTGATTGGGTTTTTTTTTCAGAGAAAACATGCCGTCTCATTTCAAGGTGAAGGAATACTGTCCACTTGTGTTCAGGAACTTGAGAGAGAGGTTTGGAATTGATGACATCGACTATAAGGAGTCACTCACAAGGTAAAATATCTTTCTCTAATAAAAATAATAATTCCCTAATCCAGTATTTGAGGGCACATGTGAAACATTAACGAAGAAAGTCTATATTTCTTTTATATATTAATTATTTATTTATATTTATTTTATTCCCCGTCGTAATAATTATTGGACTGGCACTCCGATCCCACCTCCCGTCCTGTGGTCCTTAGGTTTAGAAAGCCAGATAACTACCTGTGCCCGCGGGCTCTCAAGAGGCTGAATTGTTTGCTGCGGCGGTCGGCGACAGCGCCCTCCGGTGTTGCCAACATGAAAAACGAAACTCATCAAGAGAGCATATTCCACGATGCGAGCGCGTTCGTCAAACGCGGCCTGACAATTAAACGCCTGAGGTCAGCGGAGTTTTACTAAGCAGCTCTGTACGATTTTTTTTCAGTTTTTTATTTTTAATAATAACAGTAATGTAGTGTGCCTTTTTTGAACTGACACGGCAATCATTTTTAGCATTACCCCACGATATCACTGGCTGCAATGCGGTTCGACATGTCCCTAACTGCTTGGAACAAAAGCACTTGGATCTGTTTGTCACTAAAATTTTAAAGGTTTAATTTCGATTTTAAAGCAATGTGTGGTGGTGTGATTTTGTCGTGATTTTATTTCATCCCTTGGTCGTTATGTAAATGATTAACATTTCAGCATTATTCAGTAAGATGAAAAGTCACTTCATTAATCAATAAACCTCGGCTAAAGAATATTTCTTGTGAGTCATAAAATCCCCACTTAGTCCAATTAGGCAGAGAATTCGTATGAGCGTGATCTCCATAATTTGTCCACGAGTGTCCATGACCCCTATTTATATTCCTTAACCCCGTTTCGCGTCCTAGCCCGTATGTATACCTATATACTAACATGACACATAGTGCACAATAATGCATATCACTTTTATAAATTGTTCACTTTTGATCACTTAACACAGGCTGGTAAGTGTTACACAGTCGTTTGCACATTCATGGTAAGTACCTATTACATCGTTAGTTTATTTCATGGCACATAAAATGGGGTATTTCTAATTGCTAAATTGTGTCACTTAAGTTGGTGAATTTATATAGTACTAAGAGTTACAAGCAGGGATGTTGCGGATGTAGAATTTTTTACTACCGCAGAAGCGGATAATATTATCGATCCACGTATGCGGATGTCTAGTTTTTTTTTGTAAACGGATACATAATTTAGGTATATGAATAAATTAAATAAACGGTTTATTATGTTTATTTTATAATGAAATAAAAAATCGTGCAGTATACTTAAAGAAGAGCAAATGTATTCGACTTTTCAGGCTCCAGCCCGTTTCGTAGAGGTTTATAGACAAATCCACCTACATAGATTGGCCCGTCCTCAACTTCTTGCGCGACATCCGCATAAGATCCGCATTGATTAATGCGGATGTGAATATCTGCATTATCCCTGGTCACAAGTACCTAGTTGACAAATCTTGTTATTCGAACTTCATCAATCTATTCGCAATTTGTATAAATTATCCAAATTTCTAATTTCTTGAGTAATTTATGCATTTGTTTGTTATCAAATAGGTAAGTAAACATTAACATAAATAGCACAGGGTCACAAGGCACGAAACTGCTTTCCAAATTATTACTAATATACAAACATGCATGTTACATACAGAAAGCGAGGATGCCTTGTAATATATGACGATAATTTCTCAACAAATAATATAGGATCTGAAGCATTTATTTATTTATCATTGTGTCATCGGTACCAGTTCCAATTCAATATTTACACGAAGTATAATTGAATATTTTTATATTAAGTTGTATTAGAATGACTTTCACTGACAAGTATGAAGAAAATTTTACTTCCAGTAACGATGTTCTCTGAAAGACTCCCTAAACTTTCACTCTGACGAGATGATGTGTCAAAGTCAGCAAAGTTGAACTAAGAACAACCACAATGAGTAACGTGATTGAGGACATATAGATGAATGTGGACATTCATCAACAGCATTAAGTATGAACACACCTAGATATTGATAAAAACCTGGGAAGCTGTAGGTGGAATAATACAAGACAGACCGCGGCATACACAACACACTCGATAAGCTTTTTTTACGATGATTTTTGATTTCAGGAATCGATCGACTGTAAATCATAAAATATGAACTTTATTACGAAGTAGTATAGCTTATTTTATCACTTTGTCGATTAACAAAAGCTGGTACGTTCACAGTATTCACACATATGCAATTTCACGATACAGTATGCAAACAGTATGTTTTATTACATTATTGATTCTAATCAGTCAGTCAATTAATTATAATGAACGAATGCAAAAAAGACCACTCTTTCTATATATATGAGCAGTAGCAAAAGCAAAACAATAACTGTCTCCTTCATACTCATAAGCTTGACCGCGCGTGAGAGAGACGGACAGACGATTCATGATGTGCAAGCAGTGCGACGTCACGCCGCACGCTTATTCACAGACACTATACAAGCGCAACGTGTTGAACGTGCCAGATTAAGTTACAGTAGTACCCAATTGTATGAGACAATTAAACGAACACCACCAAAGATTGAAAAATTAAGCTTGAAGACAAAAGAATTAATATCCAAAAGGAAGAACCTATTTAAAAGCAAAAACAACAAGGCAACGTTAAAAGAAATTACGAGATTAAGTAAAGAAATCAGTAGCAATATTAAAAAGGATAAAACAAAAAGGCAGATAGAATGCATTAATAACCACATCGCCAGAACAGGAGGCATCAAAAAAGCTTTAAAAGAACTCCAAGAGTTTAAATCATGGATACCGAATATGAAAAACAAAAACAAAGAACAAACAATGAATAGGAAATCTATGCTCGACATTGCTACTAACTTCTATAGGGATTTATACTCAAGCCAGAACAAGGAAGGAATTAAGACAGATCTAGGGAAAAAGGGGAAGAAAAGACTCCATCTATACTAAAAAGGGAAATTGAACATGCAATCCTAACACAAAAAAGTGGCAAAGCCCCGGGTCCCGACAACATTACTAACGAAGTAATGAAATTAACACTACCAGACAACCTATCGAATCTGACTGACCTATTAAACACCATTCTCGAATATGAGTACATCCCTACCCAGTGGACAAGAAGCCACATAATACTTATTCACAAAAAGGGG
Source organism: Polyploca ridens (assembly GCA_951394255.1). Taxonomy (NCBI): domain Eukaryota; kingdom Metazoa; phylum Arthropoda; class Insecta; order Lepidoptera; family Drepanidae; genus Polyploca; species Polyploca ridens. Next base: position 4,420,019 of record OX596259.1, on the reverse strand, counting down.
GACAAGGATGACATAGGTAACTACCGTCCAATAAGCCTCATGTCTAATGTATACAAAGTGTTTGCAAAAATTATCCTCAACCGCATCACAGTTAAGTTAGACGAACAAAAGCCAATAGAACAAGCGGGCTTTAGATCCGGATTTTCCACACTTGACCATATACATGCCCTGAAGCAGATCATGGGAAAATGTCAGGAATATGGGTACCCAGTATACCTGGCATTCATTGATTTTAAAAAAAGCCTTTGACTCACTTGATCATAACTATATTTGGCAAGCACTGCAGAACCAAGGCATCGAGAGAAAGTACATAAGAATAATAAGAAATGTATACTGCAACAGCTCTGCTCAGGTGAAACTGGAATCCCTAGGCGAATCTTTCGCAGTGAAAAGAGGAGTGAGGCAGGGAGACCCCCTTTCACCTAAAATCTTCACATGTGTCTTAGAAGAAATATTCCGAAATTTAGACTGGGACACACAAGGAATAAACATAAATGGGACAAGAATCCACCACCTAAGATTTGCGGACGATATAGTACTGATTGCAGAAACCTCTGAGAGCCTACAAAAAATGATCCAAGAACTGGCAAACAAAAGTAAAGAAGTGGGTCTAACAATGAACAAGACAAAAACCAAAGCTATGACTAACCGGACAGCTTACACTATAACCGTAGATGGAGAAAATGTAGACTATGTAGACAGTTATATATATCTAGGACAGTTAATGGCATTCAATGACCAAATCGAACAGGAAATTGACAGAAGAATCACAAATGCCTGGAAAAGATACTGGTCCTTAAAAGACATAATGAAAAACAACCATTATAATATGAAGGCAAAAAAGAAAATATACAACACCTGTATCCTGCCTATATTAACATATGGATGCCAAACATGGGCAGTAACCAAGAAATCGATCCAAAAGCTTGTGACCTGCCAGAGAGGGATGGAAAGAAGTGTGTTGGGATACAGCCGGAAAGATAGGAAAAGGGCAGTACACATAAGAAACATAACGAAGTGGGAAGACGTAGAGAGGAAGGTCAAAGTATTGAAATGGAGGTGGTCAGGCCATATGTTAAGGGGAAAGGAAAAATGGTCCAAGAAGTTGACGGAATGGACACCTCGTTACAACACTAAAAGAAAGAGAGGTAGACCTCTCATGAGGTGGTGTGATGACTTGAAGAAGAAAGTTACTGGCCAGCTATGGCAAAGGCTGGCAAGAGACAGGGAGAGGTGGAAAGCAATGGAGGAGGCCTTTGTGTCGGGAGGATGCGCTGATCAGGGGACTGATACAGATCAATTTGTGTTAAATATTTGAAATCTTAATAATGTTATATTAGTACTCTGCTTGGTTAATAAAAGGCTTGAAATTGAAATTGAAATTGAGTACCCAATTAATATGGCTTACCGATGTACCTGCGCAGAAGATACATTTTCAAAGCGCGGGAAACGCTATTGGCCGACAGCTGCCGCCATGATAGCGCGCGCCGTGCGGAGGGGCGTGACTTGCGAGTGAGACGGAACTAACAGCTGCAATGTATTATGAAGCTTATAGTAGTGATCTAAGGTTGATTGTAAGTTTTAAGCATTATTACGTTAATCTTCGGGGCCATACTTTCTTTTCTGTGCGAACGAAGATTCACGACGCGCCATATAAGTTGGGTAATACTGTAACCGACCTGTACATCGTGCTGAACGTGCCAGATTTAGTTAATCGATCTGTACACATCGCAATAATCGAAACAAAAACAGGAATCGATCCTGCGCTTAAAAACTGGTAGGATTCAGCTCTTCATTTACAAAGGAGTTAGTCCCAATTCCAACATGATTCATAAAAGTATTATCAATCATCACTGATTGATGAATGTTATCGAAATTGCAAAATCATTTCATATATCACGATCAAAATTAAGCAAGCAAATGACATAGTGTCATCCGAATAATAGCAAAGATTATAATTTTTATTTAACAATAGGTCAATCGCAAAATCTAATATTGTCGACAGATCTCAGCCGATTCCAGATGATTCCTCAGGCAAATCCGGGGCGAAGTTCTATCAGAGCTACGACCGCCTGTTTATACTGAAGACCCTCACTTCTGAAGAAGTGGAGAGGATGCACTCGTTCCTCAAGCATTATCATCCGGTAAGTGACAATATGTTTGAACTGGAATATAATAAAGACCGTCAAACAATCCAAATAAGCCCAATGAGGTTCATTTTGTTTAAGATTAAATCTACCAATAGGGGTCTTGCCTGGGTAAAAATATAATAATTCTAATTTGTCCGTCAGTTAGATTATCAAAAAATATTGGACACATATTTTTTGCTTTACTAAATCATTAACAATTGACGAAGATAAAGCGTGATTAAGTTTGGGAGTGGAGGCTCGTGACGTCACTTGTTCCTAAAAAGTGTACCACACCGTGACGTCACGCGGAACTTACACACGATATCTTCGTATTTTTTGTTTAATTGAAAAAAGAAAAAATATTAGACACTAGTTTTTTAATTAGTTTTTTTCAGGAAAGTAGCCTATTGGACAATGCGCTCTGATTGGCTAAGTCTAGAACATACTAAACATTTTAATCCAATGATTGGTCCGTACTGTTATTTATAAATTGAAAAAGACAAAGATTTCTTCCTCTACGACTAAATCAGAATAATAAATTTCCAGGGAAATTCTTCACACACGGCCATCTGATCCCAAACAAAGCAGAGCTTGTACTATGGAAACCAGATAACTGATATAATACTACTTTTTGTTTGTAAATATATATTAATACACATAATCACACCCGACTCCGGAAATGCACAACTATACATGTCCTAGATGGGAATAGAACCCATGACCTGCGGCGTGATAGGGGGAATCTTAACCAACCACGACAACTGGCCCGTCTTAATAGCGAGGTATTTTTTTTTAGCAGATTTTTTATCCGATTCTGAAAAAAATACTATTGATTTATTATTTTAGATTTTGGCAATACCATAAATACCTTTGTCTTTTGATTCAAACTTTATGGAAGACAGTCATAGTTTTCATTTTCTTCAACTGCATTATCTACTACTTTGAATGCTCCGGTCGTAGGCTGATAGTAGAGCTGATAGCCAACCAAAGCCTACGTCGTGACAAGAGCACAGCCAAAGTGACTTTCAAATAACTATCTAATAAGATAAAAACAGTCTTGACTTATGTCTGGCTAGGAAGTGCAATCTTAATCCAACACAATCATTTTAATCTGAATATGTTTCACTTTCATCGTATCGCAATCATCTTATCAATTCCTAAGTTGCACTGACACATTCTTATCGTGATTAAATAGAAAGGTGATTCCGATGATTTCTTATCATATCGTGTGACTAAAGCAAGGGCAAGGGCGGGCTTGGATGTTAAAATATATCACTTAAAATCGATAGTACAATTTTAATACTGACCGGTTCTTGCATTGTATGCCTCAATGCTGCACGTGACCTTTATGAACTATCTTCTCGCGGACTATTGCTCGCCATCTGGATCTATACTCTGCTGTCTGGATAGCAGCACATACACTGGTGTCCAGTGTGGAGAGTATTTGGTCAGAACAACACATCGGGCTACAGAACCAGTGTTAAATATAATTAAATAAATGTACCTAAATTTAACTGTATGACAGGAGCCCCAACTGGGTTTTCCTGTGAGCTCGCATTTGACCAATAGGCTACTTTCCTGAAAAAAACGAATTAGTCCGTCATTTACATTATCCAAAAATATTAGACACGTATTTTTTCTTTTGTCAAATAAACAAAAAAAATACGAAGATATCGTTTGTTGAAGTTCCGCGTGACGTAACGGTGTAGTACACTTTTTAAAACAAGTGACGTCACGAGCTCCCACTCCCGAACTTAGTCGCGCTTTATCTTCGTCAATTGTTAATGATTTGATAAAGCAAAAAATACGTGTCCAATATTTTTTGATAATCTAACTGACGGACTAATTAGAATTATTATATTTTTACCCAGGCAACATCCCTATTATGTCCACACCACACATTTCTCCATAGTCAGTCATTGGTCGCAAATAGCACTTGACCAACGTTTTAACGTTTTAGTAAAAGATATTTTATGCTTAGCTGTATTAGGTCTGAATGTGTTATTTAAATAGAAACTCGTGCTAAATTGCACGCATCTATATGCATTGTCTTTCAGTCAGTGTTAGAGTTTTACTAAGTACGTATATAAGTTATATCTATAAAATTATAATGGTATCGATAATAAAATCTGTCCCAAATTTTGAAAGCCATCTGAACGATCCCTTAAACATCCCGGTTTATGATATTGTATTGTTTCAGTACATAGTGGAAAGACACGGCAAGACCCTGCTGCCTCAGTACCTCGGCATGTACCGGCTGACTGTGGATGGGATCGAGCACTACCTCGTCGCAACCAGAAACGTATTCTCCAACCATCTTAATATACACAAGTAAGTGACGAGCTGTTTCAACTGCGTAACTCTTAATTTTCTATGTACGATGGCTTCAGGCATTATAATGTAGATAATTAGTACTTTTAGGACCTCATGACACATCACTGCAAGTCGCGGGCATTTTCAGTACCGTGACTGATTTGTGACGTAACGGATATGTGGGCATGCACCTTTACCATTGGTTGACGGTCAGTTAGGCTACAATTTGGATTGAAAAACGCTCGTGCGAACGTAGCCTTAGTCATGCATGACCGCAGATATAAATCTAAATAGCTGACGCGAGTGTATGTAACTTCACGTGCCAAAAGCTGTGCTAAAAGGGAGAGCAATGCCCTTATTTTGATACTGTTTCGCGCGGACAGGTAACTCGCATAAGGGAGCATGTCCACCAGAGATGTGTAACGAGGGATATGTTCAGCTGACAAATAGGATCGCTTCATTTTCACGTTATAGTTCTTATTCCAGCAGAACTAAAGCGCTCTTGTGAAATTATGGTAGGTAGAAAGAAAGTGCCACGTCTGAGGGACTTGCGTTATCTATTTAGATTTATGTTTGTGGTCATGATACAGATTATGTGTAACTGTAAGCAGATTTAAAGCCAGAGTGAAGTATACTTTGTTTTGTTCAGTTCCTCCCTAAAATAAAAGGTTCAAGTTTGTAGACCGTCTAATGTGGACTCGACATACTGCCTTCGAATTAATGGTAAAAACTTCGGTAGTAATTTCATTTTGAGAAAAACCGCAATAACTTTTTAAAACACCGGTAACTAGAGTTTATCTTTCAATCAGAGATAAGAGAACATTTTATTACCCTAGCTAAGAGGAAAACGGTAATAAATAACACATTACAGTTAAACGATAAGCCAAATTTTAACGTCAATGTGTTAGCCTTATCGCTTCGATATGAGACGTTGCACATATTAAATACAGTATGGGAAAACCTCCATTTACCTCTTGTTGAGATCGGAAGTTTTATAATTTAGATAGAATTTTGCCGGATTCATAATAAAAAGTAAGAAAGTGCCTGTGATTGTTTTTTTAAATAAATTGAATAATGTATGTGTTTAACCTTTTGTAAGACCTGAAAGTCGGTGCTTTCGATCTACCTTTAAGCTGACATTGACCATTGGAACATTGAAAACTTATCTAAGAATTCACATTTGGGTTTTTGGTGGAGGAAACCTTTATGTATGTGAAGTCTGCCAATCTATGAAGGGCCATATGCTACTTCGCGAGCCTAAGGAACCCTGTTATCTAGCTTATGGCCCAATAATAGTTTCCTTGAAAAAGCCTTGCACAAAAAAGTGTTAAATAATAATTTACCGTAAATTCTTTGTTTATCTTGTAAGGCCCTTAGTTTAAGAGTTCCAGCACCTACCCTCCTACTCCATTAGAACCTGAAAAATTCATATGTCTAAAGTGCATCTCGAGTCGGTTCCAACAAGCGGGCGACAATATATTCACGGCTAATTTATTTCCTGCCATTACCTGTATATGAGCTATCACAAAAAATAATGATCTTTCAGGAAGTACGATCTAAAAGGCTCCACAGTAGATCGGGAGGCGTCGGAGAAGGAGCTAGAGAAGGAGTTGCCTACCCTCAAAGATAACGACTTTATTAAACAAGGCGTGCGCATTGATATCGGCGATGCGGCCAAAGACAAGCTTCTCGAGACGCTCACTGCTGATGTAGAGGTAAAAATATTTATTAATAACTTGAGTAGCAATTCCCGCTTCAAAACAAATACTAAAAGTGGACTAAAATGTTTTTGAATAAGACCATACATTGTTGTGTTGTATAGTTCCTAACAAAACTGCACCTAATGGACTACTCCCTGCTGCTGGGTGTTCACGAATGTGGGCGCGGTGAGGCCGAGGCGGAGGCTGCACGCGCCGGCGACCGCGAGCACGCGCCCGACACCGACAACGACACCGACACCGATACCGACACCGACAACAGGCAGCACGACAGGTACCTACACTACACATAGTGTACTACTAGCTGCTGCAGGGAGGCCGCGCGCGCCGGCGACCGCGAGCACGCGCCCGACACCGACAACGACACCGACACCGATACCGACACCGACAACAGGCAGCACGACAGGTACCTACACTACACATAGTGTACTACTAGCTGCTGCAGGGAGGCCGCGCGCGCCGGCGACCGCGAGCACGCGCCCGACACCGACAACGACACCGACACCGATACCGACACCGACAACAGGCAGCACGACAGGTACCTACACTACACATAGTGTACTACTAGCTGCTGCAGGGAGGCCGCGCGCGCCGGTGACCGCGAGCACGCGCCCGACACCGACAACGACACCGACACCGACACCGATACCGACACCGACAACAGGCAGCACGACAGGTACCTACACTACACATAGTGTACTACTAGCTGCTGCAGGGAGGCCGCGCGCGCCGGCGACCGCGAGCACGCGCCCGACACCGACAACGACACCGACACCGATACCGACACCGACAACAGGCAGCACGACAGGTACCTACACTACACATAGTGTACTACTAGCTGCTGCAGGGAGGCCGCGCGCGCCGGTGACCGCGAGCACGCGCCCGACACCGACAACGACACCGACACCGACACCGATACCGACACCGACAACAGGCAGCACGACAGGTACCTACACTACACATAGTGTACTACTAGCTGCTGCAGGGAGGCCGCGCGCGCCGGTGACCGCGAGCACGCGCCCGACACCGACAACGACACCGACACCGACACCGATACCGACACCGACAACAGGCAGCACGACAGGTACCTACACTACACATAGTGTACTACTAGCTGCTGCAGGGAGGCCGCGCGCGCCGGTGACCGCGAGCACGCGCCCGACACCGACAACGACACCGACACCGACACCGATACCGACACCGACAACAGGCAGCACGACAGGTACCTACACTACACATAGTGTACTACTAGCTGCTGCAGGGAGGCCGCGCGCGCCGGTGACCGCGAGCACGCGCCCGACACCGACAACGACACCGACACCGATACCGACACCGACAACAGGCAGCACGACAGGTACCTACACTACACATAGTGTACTACTAGCTGCTGCAGGGAGGCCGCGCGCGCCGGCGACCGCGAGCACGCGCCCGACACCGACAACGACACCGACACCGATACCGACACCGACAACAGGCAGCACGACAGGTACCTACACTACACATAGTGTACTACTAGCTGCTGCAGGGAGGCCGCGCGCGCCGGTGACCGCGAGCACGCGCCCGACACCGACAACGACACCGACACCGACACCGATACCGACACCGACAACAGGCAGCACGACAGGTACCTACACTACACATAGTGTACGACTAGCTGCTGCAGGGAGGCCGCGCGCGCCGGTGACCGCGAGCACGCGCCCGACACCGACAACGACACCGACACCGATACCGACACCGACAACAGGCAGCACGACAGGTACCTACACTACACATAGTGTACGACTAGCTGCTGCAGGGAGGCCGCGCGCGCCGGTGACCGCGAGCACGCGCCCGACACCGACAACGACACCGACACCGATACCGACACCGACAACAGGCAGCACGACAGGTACCTACACTACACATAGTGTACGACTAGCTGCTGCAGGGAGGCCGCGCGCGCCGGTGACCGCGAGCACGCGCCCGACACCGACAACGACACCGACACCGATACCGACACCGACAACAGGCAGCACGACAGGTACCTACACTACACATAGTGTACGACTAGCTGCTGCAGGGAGGCCGCGCGCGCCGGTGACCGCGAGCACGCGCCCGACACCGACAACGACACCGACACCGATACCGACACCGACAACAGGCAGCACGACAGGTACCTACACTACACATAGTGTACGACTAGCTGCTGCAGGGAGGCCGCGCGCGCCGGTGACCGCGAGCACGCGCCCGACACCGACAACGACACCGACACCGATACCGACACCGACAACAGGCAGCACGACAGGTACCTACACTACACATAGTGTACGACTAGCTGCTGCAGGGAGGCCGCGCGCGCCGGTGACCGCGAGCACGCGCCCGACACCGACAACGACACCGACACCGATACCGACACCGACAACAGGCAGCACGACAGGTACCTACACTACACATAGTGTACTACTAGCTGCTGCAGGGAGGCCGCGCGCGCCGGCGACCGCGAGCACGCGCCCGACACCGACAACGACACCGACACCGATACCGACACCGACAACAGGCAGCACGACAGGTACCTACACTACACATAGTGTACTACTAGCTGCTGCAGGGAGGCCGCGCGCGCCGGCGACCGCGAGCACGCGCCCGACACCGACAACGACACCGACAACAGGCAGCACGACAGGTACCTACACTACACATAGTGTACTACTAGCTGCTGCAGGGAGGCCGCGCGCGCCGGCGACCGCGAGCACGCGCCCGACACCGACAACGACACCGACAACAGGCAGCACGACAGGTACCTACACTACACATAGTGTACTACTAGCTGCTGCAGGGAGGCCGCGCGCGCCGGCGACCGCGAGCACGCGCCCGACACCGACAACGACACCGACAACAGGCAGCACGACAGGTACCTACACTACACATAGTGTACTACTAGCTGCTGCAGGGAGGCCGCGCGCGCCGGCGACCGCGAGCACGCGCCCGACACCGACAACGACACCGATACCGACACCGACAACGACACCGACACCGATACCGACACCGACAACAGGCAGCACGACAGGTACCTACACTACACATAGTGCACTACTAGCTGGATACCTGCCTACATCTAACAATCAACCAATATTTTAGCCTACCGTGAGTCTTTCAAGACGCACTGTCTCCGAAGAAAACGCTGTCATGATCGAATTCTATTCTATTTTGTATGACAATTATTTGTTTATTCATATTAGGAATAAAAAGTATTTTAGTTTATGTAATGATGTATATTTATTTTCACTACTCTAAAATCACTGTTAAGATAACATTATTATTGAAAATAATTAAATCGCGTGAATAATTTCAATAATATGCTATTTTTATGAATAAAACAAACCAACGAAACTAAAAGTAGTTTAAAATTGAATAAAAGTAAATTGTGCCGTGCGTAATTGCGTACAAGTTCTCGCATTGGCTTATGGCGGCCCTCTGTTACTTGCACTGCGGGCAGTCCACTAAGCGATAGGCACTTATTGAGCGTCCTTGAGTGAGTGATGTAATCCTGACCGAGTGTAAAGGGCCAGCAGTAAATCTTGTTTTGTAACGGCCAGTATGTGTGTGAAGAGTGTGTGTGGTGTTGTTGCAGGTGGGGCTACAACACGCCGCCCGACAGTCCTCGCGAGCGTGAATTCGCGCGGCGCGCCTCGCTGCGCTACGAGGGGATTATTCCCGACCTTGACATATACGCCATACCCAGCCAGGACGGTCAGTTACACTTCACTTCACTTCACTTATACACTACATTATCTTTTCCTAAAAAAAAAAATTAAGACTGTGACCCTGCTGACTTACCTGCTCTTCTGGTTCAAAATTCGTAATCATTAATTCAAATAGACTTTCGCAGGCACTTATGAAAAGTCTGACTCTAATACCGGTCCGGAAGGTTGCATTTGCTGAGAAGAGCCGGCAATAAACTCAGCAATTACTCTTTTCAAAACAATCTTAGATTCATTACATAATATTTACATTCTGGTGGTAGCTTCAGTAGCTTTGAGCATACTGAGGCCTAAATTGGCCTGGAGAGATGTCGTCCAGTAAAGTCTACGCTCCGACCCCAATCTGCCTATATCCAGGACTCTGAAAGCTTTCAGCTCGAACTTCAGAATCGCTTTCAATGCCTAGATGATTGCGTGACAGTGGAAAATACCAACAACAGGCTCGTGGAAACTGTCCATGCGGTAGGATCTAAGTTCTTTAAGACCCGCCGTACGAAAAGAACCCAAAAAACTCTCGGATGAAACTCTCAAACTCATGAAGCGACTACGTGAAATGAGGTTGCAGTCTTCAGCTGATACAGCCGAATTTCGGGAGGTAAATAGACAGATCTCAAACGCAATGCGACACGATATACGCCTTTTTAATACGTCATGTATTGAAGAGGCAATAAAACAGAAAGTAGATAGCTTAACAAAATGTATGGGAATAGTTTTTTTCCATTTACGACATTTCTAATGCCCTAACCTAACTTGGCCCGATAGAGCCTTTTGATCCTTGTCAGAAACTGGGGATCGATTAAGCTAATAAAAACATTTTTCAAAAATCGCCATTTTCTCGCTGACTGTACCTTTTTTAAAAAATCTGTAAATGCCGATTGTAATAAATCGGCTGTCCTCACTGACCCGTCTAAAATTTCCAACCTGTATACAGGGTGTCTTTTTGGTCGGCGACAAGCGACCCAGGAGCGTTAGTACAAAATATATATTCCCCAAAAATGGACTTAATTCCATTAAATACTGTAAATATGTTGAGAAATACCTTATTCAATTTGAAATAAAATTACCGCAAAGTATGGTTACTAGGCACGTGCACAGACTAGAGCTAGGCACACGCCGCCATCGCCCCACCCCTTTACTACCTCGTACTCCCGTTGAGTATTATGTCTACACTTTAGCTTATTACATGATTTTCAAAATTAGTTTTTTTTTTATTTTTATGGTTTAAAAAAAATAAAGTATTTTTTTTATATTTTTTTTAGCACCAGTATCTATTGTATTATCGACCCTGAGTCGCTCGTCGCTGACCAAAACAACGACCTGTATACGATACCAAAAACCATTTTTTTTTTGTTTTTCTGCCCGTTTGTTCCTGCTAATTTCCCAAACGGCTGGACTGATTTGGAAGGGAAATACTCTGGCAGATAGCTGATTTTATACGGAGTAACTAAATATTTTTTTTTATTTCAGGTACTCCCAGGAAGGAAATATATTTCGTTGCTCTAATCGACGTGTTGACTCACTATGGTGTTAAGAAACAGGTAAAAATCATACTATTAAATTCATTACTTACAGTCATCAGACTATAATCCTATATTGTGCTCAATGGCGCTTCTTATAAAGCCTGTTTTAGACTGTGATATGTCATTATAAGAAAGCTGAAATACTTTTCAAAAGCATTTTGTTAACAAGGGTCAAAATTCCTTTGCAAACCGTAAATTATAGTTGCATGATAACTATCATTACCATTTTTAAAGACATTGGTGCCGATTCTGTTGTAAATCGCACTAAACTAATTTTAGTCACATCTCATCTCTTTCTTACGAAAATTGGAACATATTTTAAGTCATTTTAATCTTTGCCGTCTTATTTTGCGTGTATTTAGACGTAACCGCGATAGATGGCGACTAAAGTTATATTGAAAACAAGCATTGGACTAATTTTACAGGACTAAATTTCTTACATCCTTTTCTTATGTTCTTTGTTAGAAAGAGACATAGTGAGATTAAAATTAGTTTAGTTGTGAACAACAGAATCAGGGCCAATGAATCAAATTAAGGGTACAGGGGAATATGTTGCGTGTATTTTTTTTTATTATAGACTATTTTATTCTTAAGTTCATAGACACTAATTATAATTCATACTTATAGGATTATATTTACTGTCATGACTGGAATAAAAGTCAAGGCCATTTATTTTTATTTATGCTGAAAAAAACGTACCTAATATTCCAAGGGGAAAATGATCAATGTTAATCAAAAAGTGATGAATAAACTGAAATGGCAAGGCTTACACTATGCTTAATTAATCATAATCTTCAATGATATTATTTGTATTGGGTAGTGTATGAAAAAAATTGACAGATGGCAGTCAAAACCCCGTCATACCATAGACATCAGGTTTTTGCTGACATCCATAGTTTGTTGCCAGTTTCACAAAACCATATCGTTTTCAGCCTGTGCCTCATTCTGGGTTAATTAATTGGTAACAAATAGCGTTTTTTTTTGGGTACTACATACTTTCGATGGATTTTCAAATGACGCCAATACAAAAAAAAAAGACATCCATCATCCATGTATGTCATTGTACACACGGCTACAGATCAAGCTAAACATTTCCAAAAGCTGACCTCTCATTGTACGGAAATCCTATACAATGCGAGATCAGCTTATACTGGCAATGTATAGCTTGATGTGTTGCCGTGTGTACCTTTAAAATATTTGTGAACAAAAAATAATACAGCATGAAATTTATTGTTTTTCAGGCTGCCAAAGCGGCAAAGACCGTGAAATACGGCAGCAATGTGGACGGCATATCGACCTGCGACCCGGAACAATACGGGAAACGGTTCATAGAGTTTGTAGCTAAGGCCATAGAGGGCAACTAATGACCTCTTCACTCTCGCGGCGCTTCTTTCACGCATCGCTTATGACGTGGCGGCTCGTCATTGGACGCTTGTGGATTTTTGAAAATGGAACTGGTTTTTTATTGGTCGGTGACTGTTGTTTTATTGGTTGGATTTTCAGATTCGTCATTTTTGAAAAATAGTTTTGATTTCATTCATTATTGATGCTGACTGAGTGGAAGAAATGAAAACGAGACATTGTATTATATTTATTCACTCTGGTATACATATTTAGTTTCCGCTAGCTCACTAGATGATTTAAGTTGACAGCACTATTCTGATAGTTTTTAAAACTTTTTGGATGTTACAGGGTTTGTAGAATAACCGGCGGTAGTTATTTTCTAGTGGTTCTGTTGAGAGAAGCGCCGCGTTCGTTGTTACTGTCATAGACATGATACGCTAAGTATAAGTACGTCTTTCAAAATGCTATATAAAAAAATGTTTAAAAACGAATGTAGTGGGTGGGTTCAAAATTTGATATTAGTAAATATAATTGGCGAATCAGGAGGTGAATTGAAACGGTGAATGTTGTACTTTCAAGTTCTTTATAATATCGCTTTGCGTGCGAGTAACTGATGTTGATTGTTGACCGATTTACAGTGGTTTTGGGGAAATGCAATCTGAATACAGATTGCGACATTTTATCAACACCTAAGATAAGGGTAGTAATGCTGACTAACTTTTCTTGCAAAAGATAATATTGCTAGATCAAAATTCAAAGATTTTTTACGGATTTCAAGTTTGGTCCAGTACTAAAATGGTTCAGCATGACAATCCCAATTTAGGTTTTGAAAATATATGGTGACTGGTAATTAGTAAAGGATACTTAGACACATGATTGTATTCATGATAAAAAACAACTGATTGATGACAAACAACTTTCCCAAAGAAACATTATTACTTAGCACTTGCGCCCATAATATTTGGTACCTAACAAGAATAAGAATACACCATCAGCTTTATTTAATTTAGTTATTTGTCTCTATTTGTTTCTTTGGGAAAGTTGTTTGTCATCATGAGTACAGTAGTACCCAATTAATATGGCTTACCGATATACCTGCGCAGAAGATACATATTCAAAGCGCGGGTAACGCTATTGGTCGGCAGCTGCCGCCATGTTAGCGCGCGTCATGCGGAGGGGCGTGACTTGCGAGTGAGACGGAACTAACAGCTGCAGTGTATTATGAACCTTATAGTAGTGATCTAAGGTTGATTGTAAGTTTTAAGTATTCTTTCGTTAATCTTCGGGCCATACTTTCTTTTCTGTGCGAATGAAGATTCACGACGCGCCATATAAGTTGGGTAATACTGTACAATCATGTGTCTAAGTATCGTTTACTAATTACCAGTCACCCTATATATTGTATGGTTGTATCCAGACTGAATGTTCTATTTTTTTTAAATGAAATCAAATTAATGGCGCAGATGATGAAATTCAGTTAAGTCAGATACCTCTGAAAAAATAGATTTGAGGAAATTTGGTGGTAGAGTGCAGGCTCGTTTGATACACTTCAACCTTATTTCAAAGTGACAAGGTCCATTTTCATGTCACTAACAAGTATCAAGTTATATTTACTGTAGTTCTGTGTACTTATCACCTACCAAGGCGGGGTTGAGGTCAAACAAATTAGTTTAAATGATATGTCTAAAGAATTTTCTAAGTCCCTCTTAATCGCGGTATTGATGGAAGACAGACTTATTTGTTGCAATCCAGTTTCTATTTGCAACAACCTGATTATAGAAATATTAAAGTAAAAAATGGTACCTTGCATCTTGAATAGTAATCGCAAGAGTGCTATATCCAACGGTCGAATGGAAACTTCTGCGAGCATGGATGTATCGATAAATTTTATCGACTTTTTTGACAATTCTGACATAACTCTATTAGAATGGTACAGGATTTCACTCGAGGTAGATTGAAACTAGTTTATCGACAATTCCTGCTCGCAATGTCTGATTGCAATAAAGTTAGGTAATACACCTATAGGTCACAGAAGGTTGACATAAAGTCGTTACGTCTTACGCATCTCGTTTCTCACTCGAACTGATAAAAAAAATAACAGCACATATTGCAATAATTTTCATAACTCGTTATTAGCTTTTATAATGTTCAGCTACGTAGACTAGTGTGGAAATAAGGACCTTTTTTCTATCAAGCGCTCATGATGTTCCAATAAAGATTGCTCGCAAGTTGAGGCGTTACTCGAGAGGAAAATGGCCCTTATTAACAATGTTAAATACAATCAAGTTACAATGTTCAAATGTTACATTTCGGTCGATTATAATATTAGGACGTTTGATACAAGTTTAAATTATATTCGTCCGAATTCCAAAATGTAAAATCGGCGATATGAAATTCGATGTATACTTAAAGGCTGTTGTATATCAGTCTGCGGGGCACCTATGGGTTTCGTCGCAGTTTTTTATAGCCTTTTTCTATGAGAGGAAAAGGGATAGCAATATAAATCTTCGCCGAAACCTGCAGTTGTTCTAGCATTAGAGTTAGCGCATGCGTACGATTTTTGTCGCGACCAAACATTTCATACGAGCTTATTCATTTAACAACAAATTTTTTGGATCATATTCGTACATATATGTTTGACAATAAAGTCACAAATAAAACGGTACGTATGCGCTATATAATAAAATACGTTTAAAATCATTGAAATTAATATCTAATGTTTAAAATGAGGCAATGCGGAGTAAATAGCAGTTTTTTCAAGTACATTTTTGATAAATAAAACTCTTGTAAAATATTTTATATACCAAAGTATTAGCTTGGTTTCTTTTACAATTTAGCATCTTATTCAAACTAATTAAAGTATCTTCTCAATTATATAGACGTAAAACAGTCCGTTATTTGATTTTATTATAATGCAGTCAATTTATATGGTTGCCTACAATTTGCACTTTTTGTGTGTGGCTTTTCACTCCGAAAATAAATCTCAGTAATACAGTCAGACAAATGTCATTTGTAATATACTGAAAATAAAGTTCAATATTGTAAAATGTTGCTGGGAAGATTGGTTTTAGAACCAAATACATTAAGACATTGGCACTATGAAAATTGTAATGTTCGAAAATTTTGAGATGTCAATCAAAAATGTGTCTTAATGTATGTGGTTTCCCTTATATTCGAGAAATTATTACATTGAAGTTTTGCCAATATGCCCATACCTAGTTCGCATAGTTTCTGTCTAGAGTAGTGTTTTTAGTAGTACGTATATAAGGTTTTGTTATTTATTATTCTATTTCGAATAAGACTTGGATTGTTATGTGGTCTTTGTGATTTATTCTGTGAAAAATTCATGTGGCCGCGTACGGTCGGATCTATTGATAATTATTTATATCATTTCAACGGAATATTGTCTCGAGCGATTATTTTTGTCAAATTAAATTAAAATGTCCAAAAAACCGATATCTTTTCTTACTTATAACGTTTCACATAATTCTTTGTCTATATAAACGATAATTATAAAAGAGAATATCAGTATTTTGGGCCCTGCTCGGTTTGCCTGTCAAATCGTAATATTGTCAAAGGATAGATTTTGTGATAGATATTGTTTACTTTTAGATATAATTTTTACTTTAGATTTATACATGTAGATCGCTACGGTTTTACCGACAGTTTTCTGTTATAAGTCAAAACATTTCCTATATAAAGCGCAGACCACACAACCAGATAACTTAGCTCACATAGCCTGCAGTTTTGTGTGTGTGGCCTGCGCTTTATTGTGGACTGATCGTTTATAATATAGTACCGACCCTTGTTATTCTTGCTTGGATTGGTTTATTTAGCTCTTGTGTCATCTATTTTACTGAACAATGTGTTAGTCATGAAATGATTCAATATAATGTCATATGTGTTGCCATTGTTTAGTTCGGTAAATGTATGTTTTAATTTGTAGTTGTAACGAATAGGTTTTTATCGTCTTGTTTTGTTATAAAAGGTGACGGTTGATGTCAGGAGCCCGCAACATATGGTATATAATATTTATTATATTATAATACGATAGCTTCGCTACGAAAACACATATTCGGCATGTAAGCAACACGGTTGAAATGTTTCTCTAGTCTACTCTCTTGTAAAGACAAAAAAAATGCGTATGAAAAATTTAAACTTAATTTTTTAATATTCGGTTTATAAAGTTTCTGCATTATTTATGTGTTTTATTCAACTCCTTTTTGGGAAAATTCAAGATACATATACATACCAAAAACCTGTAGTTTGGGATTAATAAAGATTGTTAATTATTTGGAAAAAAAAAGCCAAACAGTCAGATTGTCCAAAAAATATATAAAAAATGTAACCTTGCTGAGTTTCTTGCCGGATTCTTCTCAGTTGAAGGCCGAGTTCCGAACCGGTGGTAACTTCAGTAAATGTGACCTTCATAAGTGCCCTTCTGGGGCCTAAATTGAATAAATGGCTTTGACTTTGACTCGACCTAGAATGTCGAACTATACAAGTGCATCGGGATCTTTTGTTGTGGAGCCATCTAGCTATCGGCGTGTGAACTTCATAATGTAGGTGGTCGCTACAAGCTCTTTTTCCCTCAGCGCTTCGACATGGGGTTGTATGAAAAGATCAGGAAGGCATTGGCAATCCCTTTGTTTTTTCTAATGTACATGTAAAAATGTAACCTTGCCGAGTTTCTTGCCTGTTCTTCTCAGTAGAACGCAGAGTTCCGAACCGGTGGTAACTTCAGTAAATGTGACCTTCATACGTACCCTTCTGGGGCCTAAATTGAATAAATGGCTTTGACTTTGTGCCATATGCATATGTGACCTGTGGGTAATTCTATCGAGTAAATTTCATAACCTCTACGATTCGGTCAGTGCGTCCTGTCACTACGCGCTTTCGCAAAATAAAGTCCAAGCCAAGTGCGAGTCGCACTTGCACGAAGGTAAATACGTTTCTTTAATTTTTATTATTTTTTGTTGGTGGATGGCGCGGTAAATAATTATAAATAATGTATTATGTTAATAATGTTTTCGTACGTACAATAGCATTGCCAGAGTCATCGAGGAAATATCACTTTAGAGTAGTAATACTTGTACGTAGTATTTATATACTCTGAGGTAATACTGAACAATCAAATTCCATAACTAGTCAGTGATTTGTCACTGAATTTGAACAGTAAGGACCATACGCTGCATCGTGTTTTTGACTTGGCCAATCAGAGTGTATGCGTCCTTGTCTTAACCAATCAGCACGCTGTCGGCGGTGTTAATTTGGCAGAATATATTTCAACCAAAATGAACGTCATTGCGCTTCTTTGGGTTGATTGTTCGATGGCAAGAGTTGACGCCTATTGATAGGAATGGTTTTGCGTAAAATGACACAGAACAGATAAATAAGGTTATCTATTCCGTGTAAAATGACGTCTGAGTAACGGATGGATGGAATATTTTTCACGAATTATAGTTAGCCATTGACATCTGCGTGGCAATCGCTTTAGGGAGTGATAATAATAAATTAGGAACTAGGTTCTTATAAAAATAGCCATTGATTTTAAAACAATTTTATTAATAAACTCCTGGATACCCATACATATCTTACAGTTAACTAATCCATCCTCGTCTTGACGTGTTTCTCCGTTATTTTGTCCTTCTCGATGATGTACACGACTGCTCCCCAACCGGAGATAGCATCGCGATCGGCCGCGTTCACTAGTGCCTGGAATATAGATCTTATGTCAATAAATATAGCTCACATATTGATATGTAGAGATCTGGATATGTATTGAGTATCAATCGCTTCCCAGACAAAAGGCATGGCATATTTTCGTAAAAAACTGGCTATTTAAAACAAAAATATATTTTCCTCACAGACAGAGCATTGTGTATTATGAACAAGTTAGTCTTCTTATAGTTTTATGGTAGAAATTAGGTTCTCATTAGATAAAAGGCTTTAAAAGAATGCAGGAACAAAATAGTTAACGAATAAGAAATCATAGTGCAAGTATATTACTATACCTATAACTATGATCATACCTATACCATTTTTTATTGTTTGGTTAACGTTGGTTGCAACTGAAAATCAGTGCTGTAGCCCGGTGCTTGTACTGTGCTTGCAGTTTACAAATGAGTCACTGTCCATTTCTGATGTCACACAACACAATTATTATGTTCTTTTTTTGATTATTTTTTCTCTATCTGTACTGTATTATGTTTGTGTAATTGTGTTGTGTGCTAAGAATAAATCTTTTTACTTTCTTCTTACCTGAGAAATAGTTTCAAACAGCTCATCAGGTTTCAAGTTGGGTTCCCACAGAGCTTCACACATACCGTACAACTGCTCTGAACATGTGCCGGATACAACAAAATCTTCCGGCTCATTGGGGCAGCCAATCTGTTGACAAAATGAAAAGACCATGAGAATATTGATAATATGAAATACTAGCATGATTTTAATGTGTTGTGTTCATGCAGTGAGTAAGGTTACCAGAGCCCCATGAGGAGACACTGCTGGCAGTGTGAGGGGACTAGTGGTGTTGTACATGCAAATGTCTATAGTCTAGGGTAACCACATACCATCAGGAGGGTGGTACAGTAGTACCCAACTGATATGGCGCGTCGTGAATCTTCGCTCGCACACAAAAGAAAGTATGGCCCCGAAGATTAACGAAAGAATGCTTAAAACTTACAATCAACCTTAGATCACTACTATAAGGTTCATAAAAAACTGCAGCTATTAGTTCCGTCTCACTCGCAAGTCACGCCCCTCCGCGTGGCGCGCGCTAACATGGCGGTAGCTGCCGACCAATAGCGTTTCCCGTGCTTAGAATATGTATCTTTTGCGCAGGTACATCGGTAAGCCATATTAGTTTGGTACTACTGTATGCTTGTTTGCTACCTTATACAAATACAAAGCCATTTATTGCTGCATATAAGTTACAAATTGTTAACATGACATTTCACTCTTATTCAAAATATATATTTAATTTATTTGTTTTTATTTATTCAGCGGCCTGAGTACGGGCAAAGGACTCTCCCAACAAAATTAAAAGAAACTTCAATAATTTTCTTCAGTATTTGCTGAGTACTTACCAGATCCATATTGCACACATAAGGTTTGTTGTCAACAGGGTCCAAGCCAGCAATGACGGGCTCAATGAAGTAGGGTCCAAAGCGCTTCTCGTACAGCAGGTTGGACAGCATGGCGGAGAATGTTTTGGGCCTCATTATTCTGTTCTCTTTCAGTTCATACAGGTTCATTCTACAAGTATAACAAATATGGGTTACTAATGGTGTTTGATATTATTTTATGACATACATTATTAGCAGCCTTATACTGCCTATTAAAAATAGCTACAGGTAGGGTTGCCATCTCTAAAATCTGGCAACCAGGAAGCCCTTAAACTAGGAAAAATCTGGGGAAACCTGAACAGATGGCAACCCTAGCTCCAGGTAATGTTTAATGATGTCCAAGAGAAATTAACCTAAAAGCTTTATAATAAGATTCATCTATCATCAAAAAATAAATGATTGAATTGTGGAACATAATTGTAAAGATGCATTTTTCTATGAATTCTTAGTCTTCAAACTTGATTGTGGAATAGGGTGTGGTTTGGAGCATTGGTCTTAAGTAATGAATTCAGTCTAGGTTGATATAGTTGGCAGTCAATGAAAGTCGTTCAGGACTATGGAATGCTTGGGGGGAGGTCTACATTCAAAGTTAAGGACAATGAATAAGACAACGAGAACCTTAACCCACAGGCTCTCAATAGGATGCACGACCTATATCGCCTTTGACTTAGTTTATCATAGATTGCTTAGCTGTCCTGCTCCCTCCTATAAAAGTTATGCTATGTGTGGAAAGAGCAAGTAAATAATAAGAAATTAATTTCATATAGGATCTCAGTACCTGAATTTCAATCTCTGGAATACTGTCTGTGTATCAGTGGCCAGCCCGGGGAGGCCTACATATAGTGAGGGGCCCATCTGGTACACTTTGGGGAAGTTTGTCGACACTGTTTGTGCCTGGATACCGTAGCGTTTGTCTGTGGCGATGGCCACGCAATCTTGGCCCTTCATTGCGACCACCGCACCTCCATTATAGGCTAAAATAGACTGAAAGTAATGTTTTTCATTATAATTTGCTTTATCATAAGTACAACACAAATTATACCTGTAAGTATGGACATTTTACTAAAGAGTGTTGTTTCAAATTGATAATATAGGGTTTTAGTGGCCTTATGAAGCATTAATTCATGGTTTATTCGAATATGATGATTTTTGCTTAGTAATGTTCACTGACGCTATTACAACCCCAAACATGTGATTTTTATGTTTTTCTTATTGTCTCATACTCTAATTACAAACATAATTGAATTAAATTCTTACCATTTTGCTGTATAATATGTAAATTCAATTATAATCCAATAAAACTATTGCAACGAAAGTTTACACGGAAACCGAAAAATGACAATTCATTCGCAACTCGCTCACAGAGAGTTAAACCACAGATAACAACAAGGCCCAGTTGTCTGTGGTTTACACAGACAGATTTAAATTATTAAAAAAATATCAGTACCAATAGATAGATTCATGGATGATATAAGTGCTCTATGGACTTTTTGGCGGGAACTTACAGAGTGACGTTGCGTTTTAGTTTTTATTTTCATAAATTCGTATATTTTGAGTTTTATTGCATATTATCGGTGGTATTTTATCAAATAAAGATCAATCCATGGAACCATTGAAGTAAATTGAAATGAATTATGTCAGTGGCGTGCATTCCATATAGGCAAATAAGCAATGCTTAATAATAATATGATATATTGATTCAATTAAACTACATAATCATTTTAAATACAAATTCTAACCTAACATTCAATACAAAATTTCAAACTTTGCCGCGCAGGCACTCGCGAGTTCGTGTAACAAATTCACGCACACTAAAACGATTTCGGCATATGCATACACGCACACACACTTCTTTAGGATAATACGACGAAAGCATAAATCACATTTTTACTATGCGTAGCACACTGACATTTGACATTCGCGATTTATGGACCAAAAGTAACCATACCTACTCTGTTGTGACACTAGTAACCCAGCCAAATTAAAAAAACTACAGTTTACCAACGTTAGAGCAACTCAAATATAACTTCGCAATTTATTTGTATTGTTTTTTTTATGGTTTGGCTGGCATTGCATAGGGTTACCGTACTTTGACAAAATTTAATATCGATAGATTCAAATCGAAGTGACTGATATCGATTAAAAAAAATATATACAAGGTCGATCCTTAGAAAATCAATATTTATATTTTATTATGATATAAAATATATTTCTTAGTTAATTAGTAGCGAAAAATATTTTTAAAAATGCACTGTTTATTAGGTCATTAATAATAATTACACGAATATCGTTATTCGATTAAACTTACACTGTCGAGAATTTTTAGAAAAACAACGATTTAGACGCCCTCCCATCGATTTCGGCATTGATGAGAGAGAAAGAGAGTTTTACTTGTGCTAATTTATTCAAAAAAAAAATGTAATATTTAACATAAAAATAATCGATTCGAAAATACGAAATGGAATATTATGGTCTCGTTAAAATCGATTTCCTATCTTTTAATTTCGTGGCGATCTTAAGATCGATCCGTATCTCCAAAGATGATTTAAAAGATCGAATATTGATTAAAAAATCGATTGATTCAACCGAGGCTGGAAACCCTAGTTTTTTTTTTTAATATTTGTTCATGACCATGGACACAAAGTCCTTCAGGCGCATACATTTTATTTATAATATCACTTTCATATAGTCCGCATATTAACTTTTACATAGTCCGCATTATCAGTCACCGTTCAGTCGTGTTTTAGTAAAATGGTGGTCACTGTACTAAAACTTTTCACGAATTTTTTGAGACAACCTGTAAAATCACGATACACATAATTCATTTCATTTCACTAGTGCACGTGGATTGATCTTTATTGGATAAAATACCACCGATAATATACAATAAAACTCTCCTAGTACTTGATTGCCTACCTCCTCCGAAAACCAATGCACGCCACTGAATTATGTGTATCGTGACAAGTTGTCTCAAAAAGTCCGTGAAGAGTTTTAGTACAATGACCACCATTGTAGTAACACATGACTTTTATGGTGACAGACTGAGGACTATTATGTGAAAGTGATATATTGTCACTGGAAATTATTATATAACTCTACACTGGCAGAAATAAGTCCTAATTTGGATTTGGTTGCCAAACTTAAAACTAAGAAGAAGAAGTGCTCTACAGATGGAAAACGTTTTATAGGGTGCCCGCCCTACCCGCTTTAAGCAATCAAACCGCAATAATTCGCTTTCTATTAATAATATTGATTATGAAACTAACTGCGTCATCAGTAGAGCAGAGGCTCGCTGAGCCAAATCACACTCTCATATTGCCTGTAAACTTTACTTCGGCCTACTAGCTACGTGATTCGTTTCGATTCCACCCGGCATGTTATGAATATAACTTTTAAAAATAGTGAATACAAAGTTATTGCCGGATCTTTTGACTACTTACTATACTCTATTTCACATAGGATGAGTCGTCAAGGTCAAGGGTTTTTTTTACCAATATCTAGTGAAATTCCATTTGATTACTCTGAAATAATATGCACAATATTTCGTGAAACCTAGCTCTATCATAGTATTCCTTTATTATATCGAAATGAACATTAACCATTGAGAAATTAAATTAAAATACCATGTGTCACCGAACTCATGTTATTTGAAATATACTATAATTATTAAAAAATCATAAATGCAACTTTTCGAACACAGTGGTACACAATCTATAGATACCTACCTACTTATAGGACATCTAAATAAATAACGCAAGTCCCTCCACCCTTTTGGCATGCGAAATATTATTTTTTGAACGGACAAGACGTTAGGGCCCAAAATTTGGCCTTTTTACCCTTACATGGACCAATCAGCGAGCAAGCTCTCAACCGGGGCTATATTTAGGTAACTATGCCTGAGGGCGCCCCAGCTGGGACACGAACCTTGGCTGAGTGCGTTACCGGGGGGAGGGAGCGGGTCGAGTTACGACGCATCTCGGGCCGTTTGAACGGGATGAGCCTGAGTGAGACGCCGCAGCGTGTGACCTCGACGACGATGATGTTAACGTGGTGAACGGTCACCCACCAAGGTTCGCATCTGTGTGTGAGGCATGCGAAGTACAGGCGCACGAATTTTTATAGAGAGCCTATGTAGTGACAGCTCATAGTGAAGATGACTATGCAACTTCACCCCTTTCGGATAGATATGCTGTTTGCGGCTAATAAAATATTTCAATGAAAATATTATAGAACGATACCTATCAAGTTTACCTGCAAGGGCAAGGAAAAAATTATATTATAAAATCTAAAAATAAATACATATTTCAGTGTTAAAAATAATTATTTTCGTGCTGCACTTAGTTCCTTGGCGTACATATCCAAACGAGCAGTCATATTAAATCCCCAATAATCTTTCATTTGGCGACATAAGTTTAAATCAACTTCAGCGATCAGCAACCCGTCCTTTACTCTAGATAAGCATGGAGTTTTACATCCGTTAGGGGCTGTTACATAGCTGGACCCGTAAAAACTTCTTGATACTTTTTTCCCATCTTTTTTAGTAGTAAATACTTCAGTGCCAACCCTATTTATACTGCAAGTAAAGTAATTGCTTGCTATAGCTGCATTTCTTGCTTCAATTCCCCAGAATGACTCTCCAAATTCGGATATAGTAGCTGCTGGGTTAAAAACAATTTCTGCTCCATTAAGACCAAACATCAACCAGTTTAATGCCTGATGACGGCCATAGCATATATTCACAGCAATTCTTCCATATTTTGTCGCAAAAACTTGATGCCCAGTATTTCCAGATGCATAGTAAGAGGTTTCACTGAAACTACCTACACTTGGCAGATGATTTTTGCGGTGTTTTCCCATGTAATTCCCGTTTTCATCAATTATTACTGCTGAGTTCCACCATGTTCCGTCAGTGTCTATTTCTAAAATAGGCGAAACAATGACCATTTGATATTTCTTGGCAAATTGACTGAGAAACTTTGTACTCGGTCCGTTGGTAGTTGATTCTGCGAATTCGGACCATTCACCTTTCTCGCCCGTGCACAGGAAGAATGGCATGGGCCATGTTTCTTGCAAACATAGTATTTGTACACTCTCAGACGCTGCGATGTCAATGATTTTCCTAACTTTAGCAAATATCGCGCTCCTTTGTTTCTGAAGTGGCTCGTCTGTGGATAAAACGATTGAATGTTGGACTAACCCCATTTTGACGAGTCTCGGCGATTTTCCTTCGCTCGCAGCCGGGAATGAAAATGCAGCGACGTCGAAACATTCTTTTAAGCACGCATCCAATGTAGATTCTTTCAATTGCAATTCACCGTGACTTTCTCTTCCATAGTGAATTCTATTGAACTCCCGTAACAGCTGTCCATTCAATTTATTTCTGATAATATTATCGAATGTTTCCTCGCGCGGATCCATTTTGTTATTTACTGAGTGCAAATATAATTTATGTATTCGATAAACGCGACGTTATGTAAGCTTGTTTGCTAGTTAGCAGTGTAAATACTACGTGGTATTTATAAATAATGGTTGTTTAATATGCCGGCTCGCGTTCGCATCGGTGTTTGTTATCTATTGACACTATTGTACGAGTAGGTACTAATATGAGTGGATAATTGTTAATAACAGGATTACGAGTTCGTTATGTCAATTGTTAAAACGATTTTGATAATAAACTTTAGTTGCTTGACTTAGATTTCTGTTTTGGTCTTTATAAAGTAGAAACAAAAATTATGTACCTAATAGAGAATTTATTCGAATTGCATATGGTTATGCAATTAAAATAAGTATTGCTATAAATAAACAAGCAATAACAGCCAAACAAAGAAAGTAATTCGATAACAAAATTTACGTTCAGGTTCATAAAAGTTTATTGTTTATTCAATACTATTTCATTTTCAATTATCTGGCCACTACAATCGGCTTGAACTCTTCTCTCGATCACGTACACCAACTGCTGATACAAACCAAATATTTTTCCCATCTTGGAGTTTAAAACTTTATCACTGAAGGTCGAAGGTCGCACACAGACGGTCCACGCTGATAAACAAACTTCGGTCAATGCATCTCTAATTCAACGAAGGTATTTAAAGGCGGGATTTATCTAGAGACACCAGTCGCCGGCGGTAAATCCTTCTAGACGCACGCCTCGCTATTCTCAGTCATGGACAACGAAACTCAAAGCCTCGAGGCTATCGTCAACAACAACCTGAGCGGTCGGGACCTTGATGAGTTCAACCGTATCTACTATGGTAGGAAAGACAGTCATGAAGTGCAACTGAAAGAATCTTCCATCACCGCTGCAAAAGAAGCTAACTTCGAAATTGCTGCATACGCGTTCCCCGCCAAGAAAGAACAGACCAGACCCCCAAGGATCGTCAAGGTTGGCGTAATCCAACACTCCATCGCCGTGCCCACCGACCGACCAATCAATGAACAAAAGAAAGCCATATTCGATAAAGTGAAGAAGATTATCGATGTCGCTGGCCAAGAAGGCGTCAATATCCTATGCTTCCAAGAGCTATGGAACATGCCTTTCGCTTTTTGCACGCGAGAGAAGCAACCCTGGTGTGAATTTGCCGAATCTGCTGAAGAAGGACCCACAACGCGCTTCCTACGAGAACTAGCGATAAAGTACGCAATGGTAATCGTTTCATCTATCCTTGAAAGGGATGAGAAGCACGCTGAGATTTTATGGAACACAACCGTCGTGATCAGCGACACTGGAAACGTTATTGGCAAGCACAGGAAGAACCACATTCCTAGAGTAGGAGACTTCAATGAGTCCAACTATTACATGGAAGGTAACACTGGCCACCCGGTCTTTGCGACTCGTTACGGTAAAATCGCCGTGAACATTTGCTTTGGACGCCACCACGTTCTAAACTGGATGATGTTCGGCCAGAACGGTGCGGAGATCGTTTTCAACCCATCAGCTACCATCGCTGCTGATGCTGGTAGTGAATACATGTGGAATATTGAAGCGAGAAATGCTGCTATCACCAACTGCTATTTCACAGCTGCTATAAACAGGGTTGGGTATGAGGAGTTCCCTAATGAGTTTACTTCAGCTGATGGTAAACCGGCGCATAAAGACCTTGGGTTGTTCTATGGTTCTAGCTACTTTACTGGTCCAGATGGCGTAAGATGTCCAGGTCTTTCGCGTACTAGAGATGGTCTCCTGATTGCAGTGATGGATTTGAACATGAACAGACAGATCAAAGACCGGCGTTGTTATTACATGACCCAGCGGTTGGATATGTATGTCAATAGCCTGAGTAAGGTTTTGGAATTGGATTACAAACCGCAGGTTGTCCACGAGAGTGACAAATGAGCCGAATGACTGCTATACTTCCCCAGTTATTTTCTTCGCTTTATTATAACGTATGTTTAGTATCCCGCCGCTGATTGACGTTGTTTTTATTTATGCGTTGTATTTAACATTTTATGTAAGCATGTTACAATTACTATTATGGCAAATGAATTGCTATTAAAATCTCTTGGCGGTTGAATAGGTTGTTTTGATTTTTACGGCAAAAAAGTGACAGAAGATCTTTTATTTCCTCATAAATCACCATAAGTAACTATGGGTTAGTTTACAGTACCTAGGTATCTGTTAGAACTTCATGATTACTATACATAATAGAGAGTTTTTGCACACAATATTTGCAAGTGCAGTTATTATAAAAACGTAACTGGTAAGTTATTGTTTTAATTTAATTTCACCCTTCTAATATTATGGATGTGAAAATTTGTGTGTATGTCTGTTACACAATGACTTTATTATGTCTGATCGAATTTATATAAAAAAACGCGAAACGCGGGTAGAGCCAGGGCTATGCACTAGTCGTATATTATTATTATCATACGGCACACGATGCAATTACAAAATATCGATAAATGTTAGAGATTGATTTTTCTTCAAGTTATATTTCCTCATTATTTTGTTATCACATCGTTAATGAGCTCTGCTCTAATTCAAGTTGATTTAGTTGATGTATTTAATGAGAATAAATAATTGGGAGATAGTAATGATATTGAGTCACTCCTTAATGTCCATTATTATTTTTGGACCAATACCTACCTAGACTAAGGGGCCTACCCTACCCAACCTATACCTAATGTACCCGTTAAGGTACCTATAGTTATGAATTAAAATTGTTTTCTTATTTTTTCTGTTACGGTTTCACCCATTTTCTTGGGATAAAAAGTAACATATCATACCATAGGCTAGCTGCATGCCAAATTTCATCGCGATCGGTATATTTGTTTTTGATTGATACTTGAACAAACGAACACAAAAAAAGTTACTGTTTTGCAATGCATTCCGCTTAGGTACTTTTTCCAAAAAATATTTAATATACATGTTTCTTACGATATTATGTACTTATGTATAGATAGAAGCATGCCCCAATGCGGGACACAATTAGGTGCAGGGACTAGCATCTGCTAACTCCTGTTACTACAAATCCGGCCCTGATATAATTCTACCCTAGCGCGCTAGCGCGCTGATAGATTAGTGCAGTATAATTTAATGCAGGTTGCGGATTGGCTTAAGAATCTGGTCGCGTAGGTTCTCTATATCTAGGTCAAATGTAGATATTATGGTAAGGTGGTTATCATTGAGTAATTACGTTGTTTTTATACTATGACTTGCTCTCTCCCGCGGTTTCACTTGCTTTTTTTTTTTTTTTATAATACTTGCTTTCCTAGAGCTCATGATTTTTCGGGATAAAAAGTATCCTATATGTTTATTCCAGAGTATAATCTTTCTATGTGCTAAATTTCATCAAAATCCGTTTAGTAGTTTTTGCGTGAAAGAGTAACAAACATCTTCACAAACTTTCACGTTTATTAAAGAACCTACCTATTAGCTGTCCCCCACAGATTCACCCGCGTTCCCGGGATAAAAGTACCCTATGTCCAGCCTAGCTCCATACCATAGACTATCTGGATGCCAAATTTCATGATTCTCAGTTAAGTAGTTTCGACGTGAAAGCGTAACAAACAAACAAACTCACATTCGCATTTATAATATTACGATCTATTGTATTAAGTAAGGATATTAAGAAATAAGTTTCTTTTACGTACCTATATGCATAGGTGTTTGACCATAATATCACCATGGTCAGTGATGATGTACTCGAAGGTGGTAAGCATACAAAGGCTATGAGGAAACTGTCCTTCAAGTGTCGGAACACACCGGTCGGTGCTTGGCAATTAGGGCATCCGAAACCGATTTTTCCCGGTTCCAAAAGAACCGGGAATTCCCGGTTCGATTGGTGAGATTGCTTACCATGGTAAGTGATGATGCGGCCGAAGGTGGTAAGCACACAAAGCCTAGAAGGAACTGGCTCTGAAGTGCAGCTATCGGAACACACCGAAAGGTGCTTGGCGACAGATTTTCAACTTGAGGGTGGTAGCCAGCCAGGCGGGTACTACAAAGTAACCTACCACCGTGCTATGGTTTCCTCACGATGTTTTCCTTCACCAAAAGCTCAAGCTCATTGTAAGATTCGAACCCGCGACCTTCTCGATGGCGATAGATTGTCAACTTAAGGGTGGAAGCCAGTCGTGCGAGATCTATAAAGTACTCTACCACCATGATATGTTTTCCACACTATGCCTTTCTTCACCGAAAGTTCGAGCTCATTGTTGGATTCGAACCCGCAACCATCGTCACAGCATTCGTCACTACTACCACTGAGCTATCATCGCTTCAATGTCTACCAATCCTGTTCAATATTGGATTTAGGTCCCAGAAAGAACATATAACTTAGATGCCTTAGGGTCGGCAACGCGCGCGTGATACCCCTGGTGTTGCAAGCGTCCATAGGCTACGGTAACTGCTTACCATCAGGCGGGCCGTATGCTAGTTTGCTACCTGAGTTGTATAAAAAAATGTGTATTACACTCGCGTAAAATTCAAAATTTCAAACATACGCATCGATTGGATCATATTTTTATGCTTTTTGTGATCGAGACCATGGGACCGTGGGGTCCAAAGCTCGCCGTTTTGCTCGTACTTTGTCATCAAAATTGATCGAGGCCTCCGGAGACCAGCGGGCGGGGAGCTTTTTCCGCCAACGCATCAGCTTGGCTATCCAAAGAGGAAACGCTGCCAGCGACTCGAGGAAATTTTCTATTACATTGTAATAATTTTATTTGTTGTAAATAAATCTATACTTATTTAGGTATTAGTCAAGCAAGCGACGTCTGTGAGCAAGCGTCTCTTACTTCGATATAGAATTAATCAGTCCCTAAGATAAATATACGTCGGAATAATATGAAAGGTTGTTATTCAAAAGAGTTTGATAAGTAAATTGTTTTATTTTTTTGGGTTACAAATATACTAAATAATAATGAAGATAAGAGAACTCATTTAGATAACACAAGGTATGTATTCAACATGGCAACAAAGTAACAAATAAAAACAATCACCAAAATATATAAACAAAAATTACGGAGTGACCGTAACTACATGTTTATTTACAGACTATGTCGGAATGACTCATATGTTTTGTTCACTATTACGTATATATTTCCATTGGATAGGGTTTAAACAGATAGATAGTCTATTTTTCGATAGGCGATAAGCTAAAAGGAGATGTGAAAATCATTATGAAAGAGACAGACCAATGGATACTTATTGAGGAACTTGTTGAAAGGAAACAAAGTTGTCACAGAATATTTAATAGTTCTAAGGTGTGGTTCTCAGCAGAGTCGGACTGGAGCAGAAGGACCCGAGCTCCCCACAAGTCCAAAACAAGTTTTAGGGATGTCTTCTGCTCAGGGTCTATGATATGAACTATCTACATTATATATAGGTTGCAAGAGCCGGGCCCTAGTCTGAGCAGGTACCGAAGCAGTGACCCGAGGCTCTTCGTGGGTCCGCACATGCTAGGGCCCGGCTGGCAAACGCCACCTCGGCTACATGGCCAGTCCGTCCCTGGTTCTCAGACACTTTTCGCGTGGAGTTACTTACCTTCTCTACTGTAAGTAGATTCAAGACATTACAAAGCCATCGTGTGTGTCTGGTGTCATCGATATACTGGCTGATGTATAAAGTTTCTGGACAAGCGTGCTCTATCGTCGTAAATATCGTAAATACAAGAAAATGGTAAGTACTTACTCATATGAAATTTAAAGGACAACAGCTGAAAGCCCAACACATTTCAACATTATAATTTCTCTGCAATTTTCTCACTCCCGCCGAGAGATGTCGCTAATGTGCTGCTCTTTGCGCTTGTCGCACCATCTAGTCTTAGCGATTGCAAACATATTATATCACCACTTGTGCACCTTATTTTTATACGGATAAGGTTTATTTTGTCGTGTGCCAAGGGATGACAATGCTGGCAGAGCTACTACTTTTAGAGCACTTGTGGAGTTGCAGCCCGTGACATCCATTACAATAATGATGTCTTACCGATAGGGTTGGCACTCAGAAAATGCATAGATGTAGAACAAAGTATATACTTACTTATAAAAAAAAAAATATAAACATCCGAATTGAGAACCTCCTCCTTTTCTTGAAGTCGGTTAAAAATAAAACAAAGTTGCTGTCAATAGTGGATAATTTCAAACGAACTACACAAGTCAAAAATTGCTCATTTGGCAATAAAACAGCCTGAGAGCACAGCAGTAAATTTCGGAATACTTACTGTACGCCTACCTTCGATACTCGCTGGCGACTACGGTAAAATATTTTGTATGAAATACTTCGCAACCTTTCCACTAGAGGGGGTACTCGTCATACAAAATATTCACCATAGTTGCTAGCGAGTATCGTTTACGTTTCCGTAGCAAACTCATGGTAGAATACTGTACCCCTACAAAGTACATTTCGCTGCGTTTGCACGAATATAAACGCTACAAAATGTATGAGATTGACATTTGGTTACGCTAGGATCTAGCGTTTCCTTATGTCAATCTCAGTGTAGTTATAAATTTGTTGGCACACCACTCAAATTTCGATTGTAGTATCGAGATGTCATTAGTATGATCCCTGCTTTTTTACTTCTTTAGTTTTTTTGGGATCATAAGTGCAACCCTATCGTGTAACTGGGTTGCGCGTAGTGTCATCACTGGCACCGGATGTCACGGGAGCGGAGCACTCGCGACATCTACCGCGCGAAAGTGTACAAAGTGCACTTTTGATTTACAACTATCCTCCCAAGTGTTCAGTTATTTATCTCATAAAAAATATCAGTGTGATTTGCATATATTATTCGAATTATCCTAAAATATGTTTCTAAATTTTAACAAAAAAAAATGTTTATCTTCACAAGAATAATTCAATTTTTACACGAAATATTTTATGCATCGTTTGTTTGTTGCCGCGGGTAATTAAGGCCGTTACGTTCTCAGTTTGAAAAATGGCAGCAGTTCCGTTTCCGGCGGGAGTTTTTTAATTTTTCATTTACGACCGGTCGGTTTATATTTTTTTCTTCTAATTTCTCATTAAACTTGGCTGCATGTTGGCCCGAGGACTGTTTATGTTTTAAAAGAAAATACAAGTTACTGTGCAATTAACGTGGTAATTAAAGTTAGTTGGTATAAATAATAATGTTTAATTTTAAAATATGTAAGAATAAAATGTAAATATGTAAGATTAAAACTGTAACTACTCGTCTTGTCGTCGGTACATAATCTGCTTCCCTCACCACAAAGTTATTCATAGAGCGTTCTGGTTATAAGGTAGTCATAAAAATCAGGCACGTACATGCACAAAACAAAATTGGTAAAAGGGTTCATACTTTTATAAATATATTTTTGTATTGCTAGACACGGTATGAAAATAAAACTGTGGGACCTTAGAACGTAACCAGCAATACTAGCAAAAAACGATTAATAAACTTGAAAATACGTATGTTTAGCGTGTGTTTGATATCGGCATAAATTATGCTTGTAAGATAAATCAATTGTACGTATTTTGTTTAAATAAAACAACAGTGGCTTTTTAAGTTTCCGTAGTTAAACTTACTTAAAAGTTTCCTCATGTCCTCGTGAATGCTACAGCTATTTAACTTGCAAACTTGGAGTTTAGTATAAATACTCGACTTAAATTTCGACGTAAACTTCGGCCGGTTTTTAGACTATAGTCGCATATGTTTTTTTTTTCTAAAGTATCGATAATATTTAACGTGCACAGTAACATTCTCAATTGAATATGTAGTTCGAAATTTAATTTTGAGACACGCAGGTGCGTCCCTTTTTCAATTTCGATGATATTTTTCTAAATTCCCGCCACGTTTGACAAGTGTCGTTTCGTTCTGAAACGTGGTTTTTACTCGGCTTTTCGACAATAGTTTGCTGGCCGATTTCATCGACACATGCTCCGTTTCATTTCCGTTGCACTCTGTTCGCAATGCGAGGTTTTTGAATGGACCATTGTAAAAAAAGTTTCACTATTACGCGAACTTGATTTGTCCAAGAACAATGAAAACTGTTGAGCCCTGCCCAACTGATTTATATTCGAATTTTAACAAAATTTTATTTGTGACTGTGATGTGAATGTGTTACAAAATGAATGGTAAGCCTACACTTACAAATAGGACTCCTTGGGCCTTAACTAAATAAATGCAGTGGCTAGTACAAAATCTTAAAATAATAACAAAAGTGTTAGTACAATGGGCAGCCTTATCTCTAAAAGTGATCTCTACCAGGCAATCTTGTTCCTCTATGATAGGTAGGTACATACCTACTTCTATAGGCTACGGTGATCGCTTACCATTAGACGGTTCGTATGCATATCTGCTATATTTGTAGTATTATTTTCAACTAGCTATTCCCGCGGTTTGACGCACGTTCCCGGCATAAAAAGTAGCCTATATCGTTTTCCATACCATAGGCTATCTGCATGCCAAACTTAATGATGACCGACAAACAAACAAACAAACAAACTCACTTTCGCATATATAATATTAATAGTTATGATTAGGATTAGTTACCCATTGAATGGTTTCGCTACCGTCACATGGGAGTAAAGTGAAAAATGTATTCACTGTTCATTACTTTTATGTTATTCAATAGTTCTTGTAGTATTGAAACGGCCAAGCCACATATTTTGACTACGGGGTGTAGAGTTTGTGAAGTTAGGGCTTGTAGAGTAAGTGCATGTAGAGTTATAAGCTTGGCTCTACATGAGATTTGATAACTTTTTGACAGTACGAGCTATATGTCTTGGCGGCAACATTTTACATAAAAATGTGTTTGGTGGGATTTCACTTATTTTTGTAAGTTGCTTATGTTTTTTTTTTGTTTGAAATTTCCAAGTTTTATAATTTTTTTGTTGTTTGTGTACTAATACAAGCTTACATACCAAATTTCAGCTTTCTAGGACTTCAGGAAGTACCCTATGAGTTTTGATGATCATCAGTGAGTCAGTGACGAAATCGGGGTTTTTTAGATATCAATAAAATCTAAAGTATAAGAGCTATGTTATTGAAACTTAATATGTTTAATAAGTTTACTATTGACATCATGTACTGAGAATTTTGTTTATCTGGTATAATCCAATCCCAAGTTATGAGGGTTCAAAAAAACGACGAAGCGCTTCGAGAAAAGGTAGGTAGTGCCCTTTCGCTTCGCTTGGCTGTCTTGGCGGGGGGCACTTCCGTGCCCCCAGATATATAAGGCAACATTTTTGTAAGTCTCATCAGATGTCGCTGTGCCAGTTCGCTGAGGCAAATTGAAAAGCACACTCCAAAACCCCTTTAGTGTCATGTGAAGGCGGCACAATGGAACACCTACACACCCCACCCCACACGCGTACACACAATCAGATCACATTTTATATTATCGTTTTATAAAATGCTTCGCGGTTTGTAAAATATGTCGCAATGTAGGATTATAGGACTCATCGGTTGTCGTTGATATTGTCATTGAAGAATTAGAAAAAAGTTATGCGAGGATGATAAAGGCCATGGGCATAAACTCGATAAGTAGTAGGAATTTAAAAATGCCTTTTATTTACTGACCTTATTTCAATAATAACCCTGCGATTCATCGATGCTGCATTGTTTCGGGCGGTAAATTTTAAATAAGTAGGTATCAAATTAATTTTGTTTCTTTTTTTGCTTCGATTCAGGGCCCAGGTTGGGGCAGATGCCCCACCTTGCCCCACCGTGGTTACGCCCATGATTAATGCTACTCTCAGTTGGGTCAAGCACAAACAAACCGAAAACCTGGATCCACCACTGAACCAAATAGCGGCAGACGTGCCAACAGAAAAAATAAGTAATTAAAAATGTTATCTATGGCTTTAGTTTCATATCAAAACTCGGTCGCTATGTGCGGGTGCGATCCATCATAACGTTTTATTGAATTACGACCCCTACACTGAGCCCACGCGGCCTTATGCCCGACCCATCCAATTATTGCACTTGTAATTATAATTATTGTACTTTCCCCGGCTATTCCGCGGCCAGATATTGCGTTTGTGTGTGCCAAATGTTTGCAATTTATGCTATGACCATCATATCATAAATTGCACAAATGTCAAAGAATTCTTGCATGATACCAGTTTCTTACCATAAGTCCGTGGGAGTGTCTGTGCGATGGTCGCGAAACAGCCAAGTCGTACTTTTTGGCCAAGATGTAAGGTTTGTAGAGTTAGGGCTGGTAGAGTTAGGAGCTTGGCTCTTCATGAGATTTGATAACTGTTTCTGGTGGGATATTTAGTACTTTACTAAGTAACAGGCATGGAACAATTAACATCTTTTATTTATTATATATATTATTTTTAAGTAGTAACGTCAAATACGTAATAGAGTTCTTAGCTTTTACCCATATTCATTAGTAAATTGAATGTTATTTTGTCTATGTCTGTAAGAACCTAATAATAAAGTGCATTTTCTTATAATATATCCACATCTGTAATCTGTGTAATATATCTTAGTATGTGATAGCGAAGGTGAATTTACTGGAACAAAACAAATAAATAATTGCACACCTCCTCGACAGTAGAGATTCGTCACGCTATCTTAAAACCATGGTTATCGACATCTAAACGACAAGCTAATAATAGCTTTATTTCAAGTGAATAAGACTAGAAGCTCTTCTTTGTGTCTGCAAAAATAAGTTGGTGATGTGGGTGCGGGTTGATCACACTCGAGGGTGCCATACGTCATCGAAACAGGGGACAAGATACGGACAGTTTAAATTTGGAATTACACACGATCCATTTTCAAAATTGTACTCGGCTTGAGTGACGTCATCTATCAAAACTCAAAGTTTTGACAAAAAAAAATGGCTTACATACAAAGGATTAAAAAAATGTTTGAATCTTGATTCTTTTTTAAACGTTCTTGATTTGAATAAACGTACCTATTTCGAACTCAAAAACATTCGCACTGCAGTCAATCAGTGCCTTGGTCTTTCGAATTTCGAAATACAGTCCGATTTTAATAAAACCAAACCAATTTAGTTTCGTGCTTCTATAACTATACTAAACAGTGAAATTTTGCTGTGAAGTTACTAGTAGGCGTAACAATATATAATTTTTACAAAATTTCTTACGTAACAGGTAATGTTAAAAAATGCATTTTTTTCGACTAGTTTATAACGATTGTATAATTTAATTGAAAAAAGCCTATTATAATTAACATAAATTCATATGGCTATGAGTGATTTTATTATTGCTAGGGGTGCAAAGCTCAAAGGGCGCGACATTTGGCGAGGAGGTCACGACCTTTGCAGACGATATGGCAACGATTCCGCAAAGGGCGTAAACTATATAAAATCTTGGTTTTATATCGGTGACATTTATGCGATTGTCATTTTGCCTAATAATATCGCTATGACCTACAACAACTATGAATAAAACTCAAACACAATTTGGTCTGTTAAAGAAAACTTGCCGACCTTTACAAACCTACAGTGCGGCCGCCGAGAAAATGCGTTTCTGACACCTTAATATTGGTCCAATCACGAAACGGCTAATCTATTTTATAGGCCCGTGTTTGATCGTAATCTCACCATGGTAAGTGATGATGTGGCCGAAGGTGGTAAGCACACAAAGCCTGGAAGGAACTGGCTCTCAAGTACAGCTGTCGGAACTCGAAACACACTGATAGGGGCTTGATGACAGAATTTCAACTTGAGGGAGGTAGCCAGCCAGGAGGGTACTACAAAGTACTCTGCCTCCGTGCTATGGTTTCCTCACGATGTCTTCCTTCCCCGAAAGCTCAAGCTCATTGTAGGATTCGAACCCGGAACCTTCGTCTCGGTATCCGACGCCACTGCCACTGAGCTATCATTGCCTTATGATTATTGAAGTAAGTATTTTTTTTTCTTATTTTCTAGCTACATAATTAGTTGAGTATACCTCCTTAACCCCTTCAGTTGTACAGGGGTGCCAACATTCCGAGATTATCTTCATAAATCGCCATGCTATTATTGCGAGCGGCATCATTTCAGAACATTAAATTGAATTTTGTATTAAGAACGCTATAAAACAACCACCAATTTAAATTGGTCTCCGCTGATTCACAATACAACATTAAAATGCAGGTCTTTTACAATTGGTGAACTTAATGAGCAAAGTTAATAAGTGCAATCAGAACATTGGATAATCATTTTTATTTGGTTGTAACAAGGGTTATGTTATCTGTTTAATACCATGCCATGAAATAACCCTTCCTTTCTTCAGCAAATTATGGACACCTGTGTCAAAGGGAATCTTTGATGTTTCTGTCTCTTGACTTTTATTGATAGACTAGCTGTGAACCGCGGTTTCACCTGTATTTTTGGATAGTACATGCGTGATTTTATAAAGTCCTTCCACAATAAACGGGCTTAAATTCGACTGGTAGTTCCTGACATTAGCGCGTTCAAACATAAGTTTTTCAGCATTATAATAGGTATTAGTATAATGTGGATCCTACATACTAAAAGGCCCAGAATTTACTTAGTATGGACTTTATAATCTAACCCCCTTATTCATAATAAAGTTATCAAACGTTGATTAGCTAAAATTCCGAAGTCTTTATCTGACACGTGACATTTGGTGATCGAAAGAGTAAGACGGAGGACACTATTACACTGATTTAGTTAAAAAGCGATTATGAATAAGGGTTGATATATATGAATTTAAGAAATATATTAGATCCATAACTTTGAAGCGACATCGTGACATCTTGGAAAAATGATTTTAACCAGATTCAATAGTCTAAAAAACATTACGGCAGCGACAATTTTTTTCAAATAATATATATCTTATTTCTTTCATTCGGCGAACAATAAAAACGATAATATTTTTGTTCACCCCCAATTAATCGTAACGCGATTAAAACCCGCCCCCTCCCCCCGGTAAAGTCCTGACTCCTGAGCCGTTCGTGCCCCAACTGGGGCGCCCCCAGGCGTAGTTACCAAAATATAGCCCCAGTTGTGAGCTTGCTCGCCTATTTGTCCGCGTAAGGGCGCTAAGGTCAAATTTGGGGCCCTAATCTTCTTGACCATTAAAAAAAATATATGTTGGTTTATTTTTAAATTCTTTTGACATTAAATTCTTACTCCAATAGCGTAGTACCTATCGTTGATCTCTGAAATGCTTTTCCTCAAGAAAATTAAGTCATTCGAATCGAAAGGCGGCCCGTGCCGTTTATCCGATAGCACACAAAGGGGTAAGGGGGTTGTGAACAAATCGCCAACTCGGCTGTGAATATCTGAGTGGTGGCAACTTATAAAAACACCAAATAACACTCCACTTACTGAGGGGGAGATATGAGGAAAAATATACTTATTATTAACTTTGAATTATATTTTAAAGCGTAATGTAATTCTTTTGCGCAGATCGTTATACCTTATTCGACAATCTAACAAATCCTTATATTATGTAAAACGTGATGTTTGTCTGCTTGTAAAGTATGTGTTATTTGAAACTTTGTAAATAAATAAATAGTTTTACAAAAACTGTTTAAAAAAACATAAACCGACTTTAAAGTACACGAAAAAGCTATCAAATCCTGACCTGATGACAATGGGACCAAACTGGAAGTGTACCCTTCGAAGTTAAAAAGAATTTTCCAAATCAGTTAATTAATGACGGAGTTATGAGGTAACAAACATAAAAAAAAACATACAACCGAATTGAGAACCTCCTCCTTTTTTTGAAGTCTGTTAAAAAATATAACACCCT
Source organism: Polyploca ridens (assembly GCA_951394255.1). Lineage (NCBI taxonomy): Eukaryota > Metazoa > Arthropoda > Insecta > Lepidoptera > Drepanidae > Polyploca > Polyploca ridens. The sequence goes on along the minus strand of OX596259.1, from coordinate 4,380,987 downwards.
TATAAGGCCATTGAAGGGTACACAAGGGTACACAACCAGGTGCTCCATGACACCATTGTACCAATCTGTACTTGTACCCACTAACGTATAAAGAATGTTCAACGGCCAAGTCACACAACATTAACTATAATAATAAAGGAATCACAGTAAGGAACCTTTGCCTTAGACTTGGCACGACTTTGTCTAGATTTCATTACTTTTTAGAGATAAACAAGCAGCTCCATCGAGACTTGGCTAGTTTTTTACAGAATGTTTTTGGTGGGATTATAAATTACCTAAAAATAGATACATTCATACATACAGATGAAGCTAATAAAAGCGTGTTAAATAAAGAATCCGATATGATAGAACCTACTCCTTTTTTGAAGACGTTTTATAAATAAAAGAACACCTACTTATCAACAGAAAAAAAATGTACAAAGCAAAGTACTCCAATTGGCGTAAGTAAAAGAATTGTCTCGTGACAACGAAGAGTGACAGCAGGCAGCTCGGTAAATAAACTGAATAAAAACTCCTGTGACATTCGTTACGGCATCGTTGACTCGGAACGCGGTGCCGAGTTATTTTACCAAGATTTTCGGTGAAACATCATGGAAATGTCACTCCTATTTGCGGACTGAATGGTTTTGATGTTTGTCATTTTCTATCTGTTTCTATTTCTCACGCAATATTTACTTTGTACGTGTTTGTTTTTCGTTTTTGTTAGGGTGTCGATTGATTACAATTATCGTTAGCGACCATAGGTAAAAAGCACAATAATATACCTTTTGAGAGAGGTAGACCATACCGTTTATTCGCTCAAAGAGCAGTTAGACTGGGGTACCTTCACCTTACAGAATACCGCAGCCAAATAATTTGGTTGTATTCTTGCGCGTGAGAAATGTCGCTAGAGCTCATTGGGGAGGGAGGAAGGGTCGGTAACGCGTGAGTGATGCCTCGTGTGTTGCAAGCATCCATATGGCTACGGTAACTGCTTACCATCAGCCGGGCAGTATACTGAATGCTTACGACATCGACGTATATACAAAAAAGAACAGTGTAAGGTCCCAAGCACGCGTATTGTTTTCTTGTGATATTTGTCGTTTTGGAATTTATCTTTTTTACGATCCTGCGAATAGAACCAACAAAGGAGAATCAAGAATATCCATACGTTAACCATATACGTTTCTTTCATAAGAAAAATAAACGTAAAGTTATTATATATCCAAATTCTAGGATAACGTTTACACCGATGTGGAGGTGAATTTTTAGCATAATAATACTAAAAATAAAGAAGGCTATGGCGATGCTGAGCCAGCGGCCAGGACTTAGTCATAGTTCATATAGGTAAAGAATCCATAATTATCTTTACACATAGAAGTGTAAACTACCAAGACACCTCATTCCAACTACACCGCGTGCAATGCAAATGGCGCTCGAACAATAATCACGAAAGTAAGCGATACGAATAAAAATACCCGGAAAAAACCACCCGCAACCCCCTTTGGGCAGAGATTTAACATATCTAATGCGATTTACGTGTCGTACTCCCCTACACACCTTGAAGACTGTCGGTAATCGTTTTAAGACGCTGTTGACTTGCCAATGAATAGCTACCTTTACTTTGCGGATTTTTTTAATAGACGAGGGTGGTTTTATCTTGGGGTATAAAGCGTTTTGTTTATTTTTTTGTTGGACTACTTAAATGTTTCTTAGTAAGACGGGAAACGTAGTTCATTGCCGATGCCGAGTATAATTTGTCAGTCGAACAGTAGATTCCTCTAAACTGAGACCGTGTATTGTTTTAGCCGTCGTAAAGCCAATAGAGCCGTTCTAGTAGTAACTGATTTTGATCAATTGAGCCTTATAATATGCATAGATTGCTGCGATTAGACAATATTGTAGGCTAAAACCGCGAGAACTCAAGACAGTATATAAAACGCGTTTGCGCAAAAAACGCCTAAGAAAACCAAACAAAAGAAAATTGCTCGCTTTATGCTACGTTTGTAATGAAATAGCTAGCAAACTTGATGGAATTGCTTGCTAATTTGTGAAAAGTGCTCAGCACCCTGTGGTTTTCCACTAAACTTCATACACAGCATTACAAGAATTGTCCTGGAGGGCGCCAGGAATTAAGTGATACGTTCATTTGTGCACAATGGCAGGTGTAGTCGCGAAGCACGGTGGATCTCCATACTGGCTTTAAGTAATTGGCCTAAGATTAGGGTTGACTCTTGCATGTTTTCCATTTTTATTTGATACATTTTTGCACCAGAGTAAAACAATGTGTTATTAATTACCTATTTGACATGTTTTCACATTGAGGACATTCGTAGGAGAACGAAAACGACGGACATAGCTCGTAGAGTTAGTAAGCTGAAGTGGCAATGGGCAGGCCACATCGCTCGAAGAGCCGATAACCGCTGGGGAAGAAAAGTTATCGAGTGGCGACCACGTACTGGAAAGCGCCGAGCGGGACGCCCTCCCACCAGGTGGACCGACGACCTGGTCAGAGTCGCTGGGCACCGCTGGATGCAAGCGGAAGTCAAATTCAGTCACTCCACAATCAAATTTTAAGGTTGAATTTGAGTGTTTTATGTACTGAGTTGCACGTGCTCTATTTTCTGGTTACCTACTGATTGTAAGAACTACTCGTAATTTAATTTTATGGTTTGATAATTTAAGTGACAGCCCTATAAAGACCAGGGGTGTGGTTAGGTCGCTATCAATGGGACTTCCATCACAATGAGCGGCGCCTTCATTATTTACAAATGAGCGTATAAATCTCTCTCGAACGATCCAGTCTCACTGTCACACAAATTGCAATTATCTCTCTGTCACTCTGATACCTTGATTAGTACGATAGAGTGAGAACGAATGATTGGGACATTCTTACGTGCAGTTATGACAATTGTCAGTCTTCAAAATTTATGAGGCCAAAGCGTTATAGTGATTACAGTGTTTGGTTTGCGATGATAGTCGATCTCTTGATCTATTCATGGTGTTTAATCATTATTCATGTTTAATTGTGCTGTTTTGAGACAATGCATTATCATGTTCTCTGCATGTTTGTCTTCATGATGAGTCGCTAAGGAATATTTGATTGTTAGTAATTGTAGTAGTCTGAGGAAATCAAAATAAAGTTTGATAGAAGATCGCTAACTTTGATATTAGGTACCGTCAGAATATTATTTACGTACACTTTTTAGTCCATCCCTATAGACTATGGAATAATCTTCGCCCAGCGAATAATTGAGTTAGATTAACAATTTAAAAGATTTTCATGTTTTGGCCCAGATAGACGTAAAAATACAGTCTACATTATCTTTATCATAATTATTTCAGAGTTAGTGTTCAATCAAAAGAGATTTAGCCGGTTATTCGTTACTAGTAGGTAAGATGCTGACAAATTGCTTATTGTTTTATTTAAAAAACATACAAAGGGTTACAGTATTACCCAACTTATATGGCGCGTCGTGAATCTTCGTTCGCACAGAAAAGAAAGTATGGCCCCGAAGATTAACGAAAGAATGCTTAAAACTTACAATCAACCTTAGATCACTACTATAAGGTTCATAATACACTGCAGCTGTTAGTTCCGTCTCACTCGCAAATCACGCCCCTCCGCACGGCAGGCGTTAACATGACGGCAGCTGTCGGCCAATAGCGTTTCCTGTGCTTTGAAAATGTATCTTCTGCGCAGGTACATCGGTGAGCCATATTAATTGGGTACTACTGTACTAGCCTAAGCACAATGCTGAGTCGAGACCTATTCCTCGCATCACGCAACATTATATTATTGTTTACTTGTTTTTTCTTTATTTTCAATTGTTCTATTTTTTTATTTTGTCATTAATGTAATCTTGTGTGTTGTCTGAAATAAAAAAATGTTTCTTTCATTCAAAGATCTCAAGACAAATATTAGTGAGATACGTCAGAATCTTCTACTTTTCAGTTCAAGTTGTATTTGGAACCGGTGTAGAGTCATTTTGTTAACGTTTATAAGTGCCTTATCATGGTCTAAATTGTATAAATACTTTTTGAATTTGAATTTGAATGGAGAGTCGTTTATGACCCGTTATTTTCACAAAAAATATTACGTTTTAGCCACTGCAGTTTTTCATGTCTCAAAAGAAATCAAAACCAAACAAATCGAGCAGTTGATATCAATTCGGCTAATTGTTATGATGACAATGTCCGGGGTGCCCTGGGTAATATAACCCGGGAATTTCATTACGACGCCGACCGGGGCAGGCCTGGATTAGAATGCCGCAGCCATTGTTCATTGAGTTATAGTCGAGCTGGACGACCGCTATTGGCGTAATACATGCTGCTGGTCAAGGTGGGATTCGGTTGATTTTGGAAGTGGCTGGATAAGGATTTTTTCTTGTCTTGAACTTGGCTTGACACGCTCCTAGATAAAAGGTCATCGAATTTATGATAATTATAAATGTCTTGTAATCTGTAGGTTCCTTGATGACTTCATATTAGACACGAATACTGTAAAAAAAATGTATTTACAAGGTTTCCCTCTCGAATTTTGTGCATCTGACTCTACGTGGGCTAGCTTGAAAGTCTGCAGTGCAAAAATCAACTTGCAAAGTACCTAAAGAAATCTAAATATCTCCTAACCCACACAAGTTAGTTTCGTGAAGTATTTTTTTTTGAAAACAGTATTTATTTTAATGCGTTATTAAAGAATGATGATTATCAATCAAAAATCTTGCGTAGTTTCGGGATGGGATTGGTTATACATAAAAATGAACATACAGTAGTATTGAAACAGATCTTTCATAATTCCTAAGAGTTACCATGCTTCTTCTGGATTCTTAATAGGTACTGTTTCTGTCACCCAAGTGTTGTGTTCCGACAGCTGCACTTATGAGCCAGTTCCTTCATAGGCTTTGTATTTACCACCTTCGGCCACACCATTATTTACCATGGTGAGATTATGTAAAAAAACAGCTTAGTATGATTACGTTTTTCTTTAAAATACTGCAAAATTTCGACTAATATAATTAATAGGCAATTTTTTAAATGTCGATTTGATTGTTAGTGTATGCGACATGACAGCAGCCGTTGGTGGCTCAAATTGGCCGCGATTGGACCGTCTAATTGTTTGAAATATGCGCTCCACTGTTGTAAGGAATAGTTTAATACCCTCCATATTAGGTCCAGCTATACGATATACTTGGCACTGTTTTAAAATTATCGTGTATCTGCGTCCATGGGCCAGCCACCATCTCTTATAATATTATAACCTTACTTGTCTTTTGTCCTTTTTTGACGTGTTACATAAGAGATGATTAAAAGATGGTTTTTTTTTATTTACTGTGTATAGGCCTGTGCTTGACCACAATCTCACCATGGTTGGTATTAGTTGAAAATCTGTCACCAAACCTCAGTGTGTTCCGACAGCTGCACTTTAGAGCCAGTTCCTTCTAGGCTTTGTGTGCTTACCACCTTCGGACACATCATCACTTACCATGGTGGGATTGCGGTCAAACACAGGCCTATAAAAAGAAAAACAAAAGAAAACATTCTTTCAGTTACGATGACATTTGCAAATTTGGAAGAGGTTTTTTTTTATATTTTGGCGTCACACGGCTTGTGTGTTTTGCCATTTTCCAGTTATATTATAAGTTCAAGTCACAATAAATCACTTTCACATAGTCCTCAGTCAGTCACCGTCCATAAAAGTCATATTTTAGTGCAATGGTGGTTGTACTAAAACTTTTCACGGACTTCTTGAGACAACTTGAAAAGGCACGATACACATGATTCATTTCATTTCACTTCACTGGTGCACTTGGATTGATCTTTATTGGATAAAATACCACCGATAATATGCAATAAAACTCAAAATACACGAAGTAATGAAAATAAAAATGAAAACGCAATGTCACTCTGCAAGTTCTCGCCAAAAAGTCTCTTGGAAGAGGTTGGTTATATTTGTCAGAAATCAAATTTAGAAGCGGAAATCCTAAACGCACCAATTCAAAAGTCAAGGAAACAAAATCTGGCAATGAAACATGAAGCTATTTCCGTCTCGCTTCTTTATCTACAAGAAATATGAGAGCAGACATCGTTATCACTACTAATTTGTTTATCAGGAAGGAGAGCACCCGCGGTGATTTATTGCCACTTAAAAGCACTGATTGTACCTATGTACCTATGAATGTTTGAAGTTTTATCTGATGCAGGCAATGTGTATTGAGGAATACAATATTTACGTTCCAATTTGGTAATTATTATTACTACTATTATTTTTATAATGGCCGTGCTTCGGAAGGCACGTAAAGCCGTTGGTCCTGGTTATCATTTTAACTGTGATACGTTGAGTTAGTTGGAGGTATCCTAGGCGGTTTGAAAACTCCAACAGTAGGTTGACTACTACCTACACCAATCCGCAGTGGGCATGCATGGTGGAGCATCTGTCCATTCCCTTTCACCCTCTTAAAAAAGGAAGCCTGTCCTCAGCAGGAACATTATGGGCTGATGATGATGATTATTTTTATCTACAACTGGCTCTAAAGTGCAGCTGCCGAACACACTAGAACACATAGTGACAAATGTTAAACTTGTGGGGTGGGTCCTTCATCGAAAGTTCAACCTAATGCTCTTTAAGATTAAGTCATATTTCATGAAATAAGTATCTCGGGACATTCTTGCGGCCATAACTGGAATCAGATAACTCTTCTCTAGGCTTCATATCCTATCTATCAGTGTATGCACAGAGAGTATTTTCTCTTCCGTGAGTGCAAGCGTTAATCACAAAATTTTATAAGTTGTATTGCACAACCGATTTGAAAGTGGATATTAAAAAATTACGTCAGCATGCAAATGGACTTTTGTCATATGAAGGGTGTGCATCACCCTGTATATAACGCTCCACATATTATATACAGGCTGTACCCAGGTGGGGTGGGGTCAAAGGTGACCCGACCAATGGCGGCCGATCGGAAGTAGGGAAGCAGACTAGAACTCACTTCCGGTGCTTTTGTTTTTTTAATTATTGCACTGGTTGTGACAGTGCAAGGGTTCCGCCAGGTGTGCTTTTAAGGGGAGCATGTGGAGGGTATATTTGATTTAAATATTAATGCACTGTATTTGTGTAAACTGAACTCAATAAATGAAATCATTACTTGACCAAAGTATCAGGGAAGTCATTATCAATCTTACGATACCGTTTGAATTACACGTAAGATGGTCGTAAGGTTTTTTTGGGTTAGCCGCTAGCAACCGCTTATCCGCTTAACCGCTTATATGAAGAGCATGATTAGCCGTTCTTAATCGATCGGCAAAGTTAAGCTACCACCGTCGTGGTCGGTACCTGGATGGGTGACCGCCTAGTGGTATTTCAAATCGAGCGTTTCCATGCTTCGGAAGGCACATAAAGCCGTTGGTCCCAGTTATCATTTTTGATAGTCGTTAAGCTAGTTGGATGCCTCCTAGGCGGCTTGAAAAATTCCAGCAGAAGGTTACCACTAGCCTACCTCCACCGATCCGCATTGGGCACGCGTGGTGGAGTATTGCCCATTCCCTTTCACCCTCATTTGTGAAAGGAGGCCTGTGCTCAGCAGTGGGACATTATAGGCTCATGATGATGATGATGATGAACCGCTTCTCATCAGGCGGGTCGAACACTTGTTTACCGACTTCGTCGTATAAAAAGAATATCTTCGGTGTGTTCCGACTTCTGCACTTGTGAGCCAGTTCTCTTGAAGTTTTTCTTTCACCATCGCTTCGGCCACATAATTACGTATCATCATGGTGAGATTGGGGCCAAACACAATCTTCTGTAACATGACTAAAAACAGACTCTAGAACCAAGTACCTGTCAAGACGAATCAAACGAGCCCAAACTCGATGGGGTTGCGTCGTTTTAATACAGAGTTCTCATGGCCACCTTCCGGTTCCATCATCAGATCTGCTCCATGTCGTAATAATTAGCTTAATCGGAAACCGGGAGAAGTGATTTAAAAACTTGCAAGATTTGACTACAAACACACAGACACAGGACATGTAGATTGTAAAAAGAATCAAATCCATGCCAACTGCTCTGTCATACACTTACATAATTCATTAGAAGATACAAATTACCTCAAGCACTCAACTAACATTGTGTTTGAAATGCGCGCGTCTTACCGGATACATCTTGTTGTTCCCATATAACACTTTAAGTAGATAAATGTTTGTTGTTCCCAACGTATTTATTAACTTTGTTTAGTGTATACAATTATTTCGTTTATGGGATGAAAATTAAAAAGCTTTTGGTATGCGTTATTTTTAAAATAAGTAAATAAATCTGAGAACTGTTCAGCTACGTGTATTAGTGACTAAGCAAATGATGGGAAATTACAGATTTTGAGTTTACAAGTCAATCAAGTGACATACAGATGGACATACATGATTTACTTGACTTATGATCCTGTGTCCCCTAGATGGGGCAGAGGGCGTCCACAGAAACTCTCCATCCCGATCGGTCTTGAGCTTCGCGCTTGATCTCACTCCAAGACTTCCCGATCTCCTTCGCTTCGTCAAGCAGACAGACAGACATGGTAAAACTTACCCCCTTTTTACAAAACATAGTTTAAAGCAAACCCAGATTTGAAAATAGCCTCGTCTCTTTTTGTTATATGACGTTTTCGCGACCCCCCTAGGGGTTGCGACCCACTGATTGAAAAACACTGTTGTAGAGCTCTGCGCAGGGCACAAGCTCCTTTATAAATTAGCACTCGCGCGGTGTACCGTGAACACCCATCATTCATTCCAATTTACAAAAGGAAACCATCCCGACCTCTCCCAACCTACTAAGCAGCAATAACGGAATACTATCATTCCGCTCATACTTTACCCCTGCATTGTTTTCCGCTAAATTGGACTGCGTGATTAATTCAACTCCCCTAGCGTGTAATTTGTCATTACCAATTATATGTAGACCTTCTTTCCCCCCTTAAGCTTTATACAATGTATGATGGAAGTGGGGACAGGTTGAAATTGATGGTTCGTCGTATACTGGTCGTTTCGTAGCTAAAATTCCATGGTTATTTAGTTAGTTGACATTGGGAGCTCAATAAATAGAAGATGTTTGGTAAGGAGTGATTATGTTGTTTGTGTGTTTGCTTGACTGCTTCTTGAATATCTTCTGTTTACAGAGACGTAACCAGGTTTAATATTGCACGGTTAAACAGAAAATAATCTAATGAAATCAATTATTAGGGACATATTTGTATGTATGTTTTGAGATTTCAAAAATTCTACGCTTTCGATGAAAAATTTTATGTCTCGGGGAAAACGAGTTTTTCCTAGTTATCGAGCAAAGCTATCTATTAAATCGATTAAAAATTTTGTGATGTTCGTCTCATCTCGGTTTCAACTGCTACCCCCAAAACCAAAATTCTTTCTCAGTGGATGCCTAGGAACTGAAATATATCTTTATTTACAACAAATATGTACAAAATACAATCTATATATAGAAAATTTCCTCAAGCCTGCCGCTGCTTCCGATTAACGGCATGGTTCCCAGAAGGCTGGCAGCGTTTCCTCTTTGGATAGCCAAGCTGACGCGTTGGCGGAAAAAGCTCCCCGCCCGCTGGTCTCTGGAGGTCTCCATCAATTTTGATGACAAGGTGCGTGGATGCCTACATTATTTAGCAGGCCTGGATTAGAATGCCGCAGCCATTGTTCATTGAGTTATAGTCGAGCTGGACGACCGCTATTGGCGTAATACATGCTGCTGGTCAAGGTGGGATTCGGTTGATTTTGGAAGTGGCTGGATAAGGATTTTTTCTTGTCTTGAACTTGGCTTGACACGCTCCTAGATAAAAGGTCATCGAATTTATGATAATTATAAATGTCTTGTAATCTGTAGGTTCCTTGATGACTTCATATTAGACACGAATACTGTAAAAAAAATGTATTTACAAGGTTTCCCTCTCGAATTTTGTGCATCTGACTCTACGTGGGCTAGCTTGAAAGTCTGCAGTGCAAAAATCAACTTGCAAAGTACCTAAAGAAATCTAAATATCTCCTAACCCACACAAGTTAGTTTCGTGAAGTATTTTTTTTTGAAAACAGTATTTATTTTAATGCGTTATTAAAGAATGATGATTATCAATCAAAAATCTTGCGTAGTTTCGGGATGGGATTGGTTATACATAAAAATGAACATACAGTAGTATTGAAACAGATCTTTCATAATTCCTAAGAGTTACCATGCTTCTTCTGGATTCTTAATAGGTACTGTTTCTGTCACCCAAGTGTTGTGTTCCGACAGCTGCACTTATGAGCCAGTTCCTTCATAGGCTTTGTATTTACCACCTTCGGCCACACCATTATTTACCATGGTGAGATTATGTAAAAAAACAGCTTAGTATGATTACGTTTTTCTTTAAAATACTGCAAAATTTCGACTAATATAATTAATAGGCAATTTTTTAAATGTCGATTTGATTGTTAGTGTATGCGACATGACAGCAGCCGTTGGTGGCTCAAATTGGCCGCGATTGGACCGTCTAATTGTTTGAAATATGCGCTCCACTGTTGTAAGGAATAGTTTAATACCCTCCATATTAGGTCCAGCTATACGATATACTTGGCACTGTTTTAAAATTATCGTGTATCTGCGTCCATGGGCCAGCCACCATCTCTTATAATATTATAACCTTACTTGTCTTTTGTCCTTTTTTGACGTGTTACATAAGAGATGATTAAAAGATGGTTTTTTTTTATTTACTGTGTATAGGCCTGTGCTTGACCACAATCTCACCATGGTTGGTATTAGTTGAAAATCTGTCCCCAAACCTCAGTGTGTTCCGACAGCTGCACTTTAGAGCCAGTTCCTTCTAGGCTTTGTGTGCTTACCACCTTCGGACACATCATCACTTACCATGGTGGGATTGCGGTCAAACACAGGCCTATAAAAAGAAAAACAAAAGAAAACATTCTTTCAGTTACGATGACATTTGCAAATTTGGAAGAGGTTTTTTTTTATATTTTGGCGTCACACGGCTTGTGTGTTTTGCCATTTTCCAGTTATATTATAAGTTCAAGTCACAATAAATCACTTTCACATAGTCCTCAGTCAGTCACCGTCCATAAAAGTCATATTTTAGTGCAATGGTGGTTGTACTAAAACTTTTCACGGACTTCTTGAGACAACTTGAAAAGGCACGATACACATGATTCATTTCATTTCACTTCACTGGTGCACTTGGATTGATCTTTATTGGATAAAATACCACCGATAATATGCAATAAAACTCAAAATACACGAAGTAATGAAAATAAAAATGAAAACGCAATGTCACTCTGCAAGTTCTCGCCAAAAAGTCTCTTGGAAGAGGTTGGTTATATTTGTCAGAAATCAAATTTAGAAGCGGAAATCCTAAACGCACCAATTCAAAAGTCAAGGAAACAAAATCTGGCAATGAAACATGAAGCTATTTCCGTCTCGCTTCTTTATCTACAAGAAATATGAGAGCAGACATCGTTATCACTACTAATTTGTTTATCAGGAAGGAGAGCACCCGCGGTGATTTATTGCCACTTAAAAGCACTGATTGTACCTATGTACCTATGAATGTTTGAAGTTTTATCTGATGCAGGCAATGTGTATTGAGGAATACAATATTTACGTTCCAATTTGGTAATTATTATTACTACTATTATTTTTATAATGGCCGTGCTTCGGAAGGCACGTAAAGCCGTTGGTCCTGGTTATCATTTTAACTGTGATACGTTGAGTTAGTTGGAGGTATCCTAGGCGGTTTGAAAACTCCAACAGTAGGTTGACTACTACCTACACCAATCCGCAGTGGGCATGCATGGTGGAGCATCTGTCCATTCCCTTTCACCCTCTTAAAAAAGGAAGCCTGTCCTCAGCAGGAACATTATGGGCTGATGATGATGATTATTTTTATCTACAACTGGCTCTAAAGTGCAGCTGCCGAACACACTAGAACACATAGTGACAAATGTTAAACTTGTGGGGTGGGTCCTTCATCGAAAGTTCAACCTAATGCTCTTTAAGATTAAGTCATATTTCATGAAATAAGTATCTCGGGACATTCTTGCGGCCATAACTGGAATCAGATAACTCTTCTCTAGGCTTCATATCCTATCTATCAGTGTATGCACAGAGAGTATTTTCTCTTCCGTGAGTGCAAGCGTTAATCACAAAATTTTATAAGTTGTATTGCACAACCGATTTGAAAGTGGATATTAAAAAATTACGTCAGCATGCAAATGGACTTTTGTCATATGAAGGGTGTGCATCACCCTGTATATAACGCTCCACATATTATATACAGGCTGTACCCAGGTGGGGTGGGGTCAAAGGTGACCCGACCAATGGCGGCCGATCGGAAGTAGGGAAGCAGACTAGAACTCACTTCCGGTGCTTTTGTTTTTTTAATTATTGCACTGGTTGTGACAGTGCAAGGGTTCCGCCAGGTGTGCTTTTAAGGGGAGCATGTGGAGGGTATATTTGATTTAAATATTAATGCACTGTATTTGTGTAAACTGAACTCAATAAATGAAATCATTACTTGACCAAAGTATCAGGGAAGTCATTATCAATCTTACGATACCGTTTGAATTACACGTAAGATGGTCGTAAGGTTTTTTTGGGTTAGCCGCTAGCAACCGCTTATCCGCTTAACCGCTTATATGAAGAGCATGATTAGCCGTTCTTAATCGATCGGCAAAGTTAAGCTACCACCGTCGTGGTCGGTACCTGGATGGGTGACCGCCTAGTGGTATTTCAAATCGAGCGTTTCCATGCTTCGGAAGGCACATAAAGCCGTTGGTCCCAGTTATCATTTTTGATAGTCGTTAAGCTAGTTGGATGCCTCCTAGGCGGCTTGAAAAATTCCAGCAGAAGGTTACCACTAGCCTACCTCCACCGATCCGCATTGGGCACGCGTGGTGGAGTATTGCCCATTCCCTTTCACCCTCATTTGTGAAAGGAGGCCTGTGCTCAGCAGTGGGACATTATAGGCTCATGATGATGATGATGATGAACCGCTTCTCATCAGGCGGGTCGAACACTTGTTTACCGACTTCGTCGTATAAAAAGAATATCTTCGGTGTGTTCCGACTTCTGCACTTGTGAGCCAGTTCTCTTGAAGTTTTTCTTTCACCATCGCTTCGGCCACATAATTACGTATCATCATGGTGAGATTGGGGCCAAACACAATCTTCTGTAACATGACTAAAAACAGACTCTAGAACCAAGTACCTGTCAAGACGAATCAAACGAGCCCAAACTCGATGGGGTTGCGTCGTTTTAATACAGAGTTCTCATGGCCACCTTCCGGTTCCATCATCAGATCTGCTCCATGTCGTAATAATTAGCTTAATCGGAAACCGGGAGAAGTGATTTAAAAACTTGCAAGATTTGACTACAAACACACAGACACAGGACATGTAGATTGTAAAAAGAATCAAATCCATGCCAACTGCTCTGTCATACACTTACATAATTCATTAGAAGATACAAATTACCTCAAGCACTCAACTAACATTGTGTTTGAAATGCGCGCGTCTTACCGGATACATCTTGTTGTTCCCATATAACACTTTAAGTAGATAAATGTTTGTTGTTCCCAACGTATTTATTAACTTTGTTTAGTGTATACAATTATTTCGTTTATGGGATGAAAATTAAAAAGCTTTTGGTATGCGTTATTTTTAAAATAAGTAAATAAATCTGAGAACTGTTCAGCTACGTGTATTAGTGACTAAGCAAATGATGGGAAATTACAGATTTTGAGTTTACAAGTCAATCAAGTGACATACAGATGGACATACATGATTTACTTGACTTATGATCCTGTGTCCCCTAGATGGGGCAGAGGGCGTCCACAGAAACTCTCCATCCCGATCGGTCTTGAGCTTCGCGCTTGATCTCACTCCAAGACTTCCCGATCTCCTTCGCTTCGTCAAGCAGACAGACAGACATGGTAAAACTTACCCCCTTTTTACAAAACATAGTTTAAAGCAAACCCAGATTTGAAAATAGCCTCGTCTCTTTTTGTTATATGACGTTTTCGCGACCCCCCTAGGGGTTGCGACCCACTGATTGAAAAACACTGTTGTAGAGCTCTGCGCAGGGCACAAGCTCCTTTATAAATTAGCACTCGCGCGGTGTACCGTGAACACCCATCATTCATTCCAATTTACAAAAGGAAACCATCCCGACCTCTCCCAACCTACTAAGCAGCAATAACGGAATACTATCATTCCGCTCATACTTTACCCCTGCATTGTTTTCCGCTAAATTGGACTGCGTGATTAATTCAACTCCCCTAGCGTGTAATTTGTCATTACCAATTATATGTAGACCTTCTTTCCCCCCTTAAGCTTTATACAATGTATGATGGAAGTGGGGACAGGTTGAAATTGATGGTTCGTCGTATACTGGTCGTTTCGTAGCTAAAATTCCATGGTTATTTAGTTAGTTGACATTGGGAGCTCAATAAATAGAAGATGTTTGGTAAGGAGTGATTATGTTGTTTGTGTGTTTGCTTGACTGCTTCTTGAATATCTTCTGTTTACAGAGACGTAACCAGGTTTAATATTGCACGGTTAAACAGAAAATAATCTAATGAAATCAATTATTAGGGACATATTTGTATGTATGTTTTGAGATTTCAAAAATTCTACGCTTTCGATGAAAAATTTTATGTCTCGGGGAAAACGAGTTTTTCCTAGTTATCGAGCAAAGCTATCTATTAAATCGATTAAAAATTTTGTGATGTTCGTCTCATCTCGGTTTCAACTGCTACCCCCAAAACCAAAATTCTTTCTCAGTGGATGCCTAGGAACTGAAATATATCTTTATTTACAACAAATATGTACAAAATACAATCTATATATAGAAAATTTCCTCAAGCCTGCCGCTGCTTCCGATTAACGGCATGGTTCCCAGAAGGCTGGCAGCGTTTCCTCTTTGGATAGCCAAGCTGACGCGTTGGCGGAAAAAGCTCCCCGCCCGCTGGTCTCTGGAGGTCTCCATCAATTTTGATGACAAGGTGCGTGGATGCCTACATTATTTATGGAACATGTGTCCAAAATGTCAGGTTTCTAGACCTTGGGCTTAGGCTGTGCGGCATGTCAATCAGACAATTTATATAGAAATATTTACTTCTACCAAAAGCGCATACGGCTAACATAAATAGCTACAGATAAAAACTTTTTGAAGAAGAAAAAGCACTCAGAAACAATTTTCCAAGCATTTTTCAGATTAGCCTAAAAACTTTGAAATCCGTCGCGTTATCTTGGCCAACGTTTTTCATCCGGCATCTGGCGGGTCCCTGCCTCCAGATTGTCCCCTCAGATACCTTAAGACCACGTCTCGAGGGAGCTTGTTACACCGTTGTAATTACGTGAACACCTATCTGCCTCAATTAGAGACTGAGAGTTATTTGCTTACGCACACTTGCGGCGGGACTGTGTTGAGGGTAGCCCAGAGTTTCCCTGAAGATTTTTGGTGTTATACTTGGATTATGTTAACATGTGAATGGTATGTTTTTTTCTATATATAAGCCACCATGAAGCGCTCGTGGTGTAGCATGATTAGCCGTTCTTAATCGATCGGCAAAGTTAAGCTACCACCGTCGTGGTCGGTACCTGGACGGGTGACCGCCTAGTGGTATTTCAAATTGCATTTCCGTGCTTCGGAAGGCACGTAAAGCAGTTGGTCCCGGTTATCACTTAATTGTAATAGTCGTTAAGCTAGTTGGTTGCCTCCTAAGTGTCTTGAAAAATTCCAACAGTAGGTTGACCACTAGCCTACCTTCACCGATCCGTAGTGGGCATGCGTGGTGGAGTATTGCCCATTCATTTTCACCCTCATTTGTGAAAGGAGGCCTGTGCTCAGCAGTGGCACATTATAGGCTGATGATGATGATGATGATGAAGCCACCATGGAAAGTGATTATGTGCCTGAAAGTAAGCAAATTAAGCCTAGAAGAAACTGGTTTCCAGTTGCAGCTCCAACACCAGGTGTATAACAGATTAAACTATGGCCATGCCAAGAAGTCATATTTGACAAACGGGTGACTCTCCTTGCCGCACTATGTTTGTCTCTTTTTGACACATGGATGTATCTGGGCTGTCAAAAGTAACCTATTAGGAAGGCCCTATTGTAAGAAGTAAGTATCACTTGCGGATTTCTAAACCTGCATAAATCTCTTCACATCCTTTTTGTAGGGGCTAATGTTGCACCCAGCTGTTTATTGGAAGGAATTGCAATAGTTTGCTTATATTTAATTTATTCTGTTCTATTTTTTTTATGTCAATAGGTTGACAAGCAGGCAGGAGGGCGACTTGCTAATGTGTTGCCTTGTAGAGGTCCTTTGACGTATTTTTTGAAGAATCCCATATCGTAGCGCTGAGGGAAAACCGTAATAACCATAATTCTGTGTACTTAGGAAATTAATTAATTATTTCGCCCGCTATGCATCGACTATCCATCGTCAGTTGTGTCCACGGCTCTCCGTTAGATAAGAAGGGGTTACGAATGGATATCGGCGGAAAATCTTGGGTTTCCAACTACCAGGGGGTAAGATTGTTTAAATTATAGCTTCACAACTCGCCGACAATGTCTGGGGTTCAACCAATTGCGCGCTTGTCAACGGGTTCTGTTTAATGTGGTTCTCTTTTGTTTTTGTAGTGATAACGAGCAAGAGAAGTTCTTAAATTCATTACACTAGGTTTGATAAAGAAATTGAAGAAAAATGGCTGAAATTAAAGGTTTAAATGCGATTTGGTGACGCCTGGTGTAGAAATGCTTCTTAGATTAGGCAGGCTCATCGAAGATCGTAATTAAAAAGGCCACTCGGGCAATATTGCTGAATAGAATTTCTATTTCAAAGCAGCAAATCCTTGAATTATGTTTTTTTTGATAATAAGTTTTGTTATAAAAATCTTTTTGAATACAAGTTTTTTTTAATTTACAACAAATATGTACAAAATACAAACTATATATAGAAAATTTCCTCAAGCCTGCCGCTGCTTCCGATTAACGGCAAGGTTCCCAGATGGCTGGCAGCGTTTTCCGCACTGTCTGCAGCTGTCTCTGCAGTTTTTTTTGTGATTGTACTTTTTGTTGACTGTACTTGCATTGTCTTCCGACCACTGGAAGTGGGTGGAATTCGACTTGCAAGATTCCATCCGAACATACTTACATACATTGCAAGTTAAATAAAAGCTTGTAAAAAGTCACTCGTCTTATCGTCTGTGAATTAGAAAATGACATCAAAAAAATGTGTCAAAAATAAAAAAAAATGGAGCACGCTAAGCATTAGCCTGTATAGTATAAAACATTAATCCAATACAAGTGCGCTTTATCAATGGGATTAGCTGCGGACGCCATAATCCCGGGTCCATGGGGTTTGCGGATAAATCAGCGGCGAACTGCGACCGGACCCAGCCCTTAAGTGTTTTATGTTTATTTAATTTACCAGTATTAATTGCTGCGTATTTTATTTATATGTATAAGATCATATATTTTAGTAATTTCTATGAATTCTTTTTAGGTTTTTTCTTTATTTAACCTATGTTGCGGGATATAATACGAAAAGGTACTCAACATACGTAAATTAATTTTTTTGTATTTTTTCCGTGAAAATGTTTCTATAATAAAAATAAGTGCGTTTCTGAAACCCAAATCAAACGGCTAATCTGATTATGATGGGACCTTCACTAAACGATGTTTAAGAAAATACTGAACCTTCCTGTGAAGTGTATTAACACGCGTCAGAAACGCATTCGGCGGTCGCACTGAATTTGATAAAATAGAGTCGAGGGAATCCATCCTTTTAAGAGAGGTAGAGCGTAGCGTTTATTCGCTCAAAGAGCAGCTCGACCGGGGAAGTACCTCCACCTTACAGAATACCGCAGCCAAATAACTGTATCTTGTGTTCCTGCGCGGGAGTAAGGTCGCCAGAGCTCATCGGAGACGGGGGAAAGGGTCTCCGGTCGGTAACGCGTGAGTGATGCCTCGTGTATTGCAAGCGTCCATATGGCTACGGTAAGCGCTTACCATTAGGCGGTCCATATGCTTGTTTACCGACGTCGTTGGATAAAAAAACAACTGATGGTACTGAGCTTTATTTCTAGGTCACTCTAGAATATGATAGTTGCTCGTAGAAAGTCTCTCAACAGTTTTTTCTAAGACAATCATTAGGATACCCTCATTGGTAATCTCCTAAACAGTTCAATCTGTTACAATTAATCAGTACCAACTTGGTAACTATCGAGTAGGGTGACCACCCGTAATAAATAGTGGACGGTCCCAAATTGAACCAATATTGTGGGATTACCAGCAATTGTTGGAGATAATCCCCGATTGACACGGGATTACAGGACAGAGTGTCCTTGTTCTTGCTTAATTTATGGTCGACGGTTAGTATGGCGAATTAAGGACATCTGGATATTGAGAATTCACTATGATGAATTTTGGTTTCGGGCACTAAATTATTAGAGACTAGCTGTCCCCGCGGATTCACCTGCGTTTAAAGAAGACTATGACCCTCTCCAAAGCATTGGCTATCTGCGTACCTTTCATCGCGGTCGGTTCAGACGTAAAAAGGTAACAAACAAACGGATACATTTTGTCCTTACATTTACCAAAAGTAAAAAAACTATGTCAGTTACATTTAACAAAATAAAATATTAAATACACAATACATCCTTACTAATATCATAGAGTAAATAATATACACTAATATTATAAACGTGAAAGTTTGTACGTATGGATGTTATTCTTTCACGCAAAAACACTGAACGGATTTGGATGAAATTTGGCACACAGATAGAATATAGATATAACACAGATAGGATACTTTTTATCCTGGGCAAATATACGATTCCTCGGAAATGCGGGTGAAACCGCGGGTCAGTTAGTACATAATATTTTGGGCGCAATTGAACTCCCCTTACGTCCAAACCACCTGCCCTAAAAGTCCAAGCACTCAATTTACTAAGTGGCTCAGCTATGGTCTCGTAATGACAGATTAGTGTTGCCGCCGCGGCCACCTGAGCTGGCCCGGCCAAAATATGCAATAACTCACCCGGATCCCGCCCGGGTACTCGTATAATTCACCCGGATCGCAGCCAATAAATTCGTCACTGTGATTAGTACTAGGTGCTACTGTGCGGCTGAGTGTGGAATACACTTTTTATTTATGGCATTATAAATTTCCTAAAAATATATTATAGATACTATACTACTACATACATAACTACAAACACACTATGTATATTACGGTGGACCATAGAGTAGAGTGAAGGCGTTTACAAGTACAGTCGCGTACTAATTTTTTTTACCATTATCTATAGTCGCTGCAAATAAAAAAATTATTAAATGAGTTTACATAATCAAAAAGTCGTTGACGGCCTTTTTGCTATGTTCGATACTTAAAAAATATTCACAATTTTAAAAAGTTATATGTTTGTTGATATGACATATAAGACGCGCGGTATGAGTTGGAATTGAGTTTGAAATGTGATAAACATTTTCGGTCCGCGACTGTACCTTGTGCGAAACATGAGCATTTTTTATATTGTTATAGATGCATTCATAGAGATATATCGTACACTAGTGATTTACTATCAGAAAAAAAATGATGATTTATGAGTAAAGCCAACAAAGAAAAACAAGCCAAGTGCGAGTAGGACTCGCGCACCGAGGGTTCCGTACAAACTTGTAGGTATATGTAATATACTATGTAAATAGTTCTTTCATCACAGCACTGTAAGTTGAGTTACAAAAAATTTTTTATCTCAGTGGTAGTGACGCCGAATGCCGAGACGAAGGTCCCGGGTTCGAATCCTACAATGAGCTTGAGCTTTCGGTGAAGGAAAACATAATGAGGAAACCTTAGCACAATGGTAGGGTTTTTTTTAATAATAAAAATTAAAACATTAAAATTTTGAAAATCATGTAATAAGCTAAAGTGTAGACATAATACTCAACGGGAGTACGAGGGAGTAAAAGGGTGGGGCGATGGCGGCTTGCGCCTAGCTCTAGTCTGTGCACGTGCCTAGTACCCATACTTTGCGGTAATTTTATTTCAAATTAAATAAGGTATTTCTCAACATATTTACAGTATTTAATGGAATTAAGTCCATTTTTGGGGAATATATATTTTGTACTACCGCTCCTGGGTCGCTTGTCGCCGACCAAAACAACACCCTATATACTCTGAGGTAGTACCCACCTAGCTGGCTCTCAAGTTGAGAATCTGTCGTCAAGCACCTATCGGTGTGTTCCGACATCTGTACTTGAGAGCCAGTTCTTTCTAGGCTCTGTGTGCTTACCACCTTCGGCCGCATCATCATTTACCATGGTGAGATTGTGGTCAAACACAGGCCTATACATAGTAAAACAAAATTAATCATCTTAAAACCTCATATTAAACAATACTATCAAATATAATTAATTCATATAGCCTAAACGAAACTACAGAGTCACATTTAAATTATCAATCTTTAACACTCTTTCTTTCTTAATAGCGAGATCATCAGTTGACCGCTTAGTTAGGAGTGGAATATGACTTTTACGATTACTGCTTGAAGCTAGCTTGAGAGGCTTCCGAGGACTTGGAGGTTTACGGGGACTATTAGGACTTATAGGTGCTAATTTTGGTATTCTACTAGGCTTTAATGATTTCGCCAATTCCACACTCTGAATATTTATGCTATGAATCACAGTAATCTCTTTCTCAGGACGATCTATGGTTACCTCGACATAAGGCTTATCAGGTATCAGTTTTCCACCCTTACAGTAAATATCCCTTTGGAAACATAATTTTGTTTCTATACACTTGGGTAATGTGCCTGCATGTACAATTGGTACTCGCTCAGTTATCGGATCGGGTGTTATACAAGGGATGCATTTCGCTGTATCTGTCATGGCATCTCCTATCATTTTAGATTCATGTATCTCTTTAATAACTTTTTTCGTTTTCTTTGTTTCTTTGACAACTCTAGTTTTTTTATGATGCTTTTTCTCTTGTTTTGAAATAATGGTCTTTGAACAGCAATACTTTGCACAATCGGGTATAAATTCAGTTTTAGAGCACAGGCACTTAACCTG
Source organism: Polyploca ridens (assembly GCA_951394255.1). Lineage (NCBI taxonomy): Eukaryota > Metazoa > Arthropoda > Insecta > Lepidoptera > Drepanidae > Polyploca > Polyploca ridens. Next base: position 4,359,899 of record OX596259.1, on the reverse strand, counting down.
CGATGGAGTTTTTATTTTATCTTGTGAACGTGATATTTTTGAGCGAGACTTTACATGAGTTGAAGGAGATTCATTTATAATATTCACAACTGATGTAGAACACATCTTTGAACTATAATGTATTTCTGATCCTGTACCAATTGAGTTTTGAGCCAAAAACATGGATACATTCGTTGCAAGTGCTACATTGCGTTGCTGTTGCATGTTGGATATCTTGATGCCAGTTATGGGAGCAGGCAAGTCAGATACCGAGCTAGAAGCAATTGAGACTTTTTCATAAGTATTAGTCCATTTACTACTGGTGTCAATTATTGATTTAGTATAACTTGTCTGATTGTTGGTCAGTGTGTTTACAGCATTAATACCCTTACTAGTGGTATCTAATGATCCTGTGGTATTATTTCCTTTACTTGATCTATTATTGTTCTTCATTTTCTTGCGCAATAACAACAGCAATGCTAGAATACACCAAGCAGCTTCTAAAAGCAGCAGTGTAACAAAAATAATCGTTTTCTTTGAAAACCGTTTGACACTGCAGATATGCGGTTTAAAATCAACATCACCATCATCATCATCGCATGCTTCCTTGAAACTGTCAACCAGACTTAAGACATTACCTAACCCTAAATAAACATGATCATCATTAAGATGTGGAACGACGTAATTGCATAGCCAAACGTGAAATTTGTCGTCAAAATCATTTTTATCCTTGGGTTTTATACTTTCAGTACATCGTTTGGCCACATCATAGTATATCGTGAGAGGATCGACTATAGAGCTTGGTGAATTGAGGGAGATAAGTGACAGGTTCTTAAGTGGCACAAACATTGTGCTCAATTCTTTATTCCATTTCACGTATGGCATCGGTACAGTTAGTCCTGATGGCGTCTGCTCAAAGTAGGATAATTTTTCACAAGGATTTTGCATGTTTCTTTCAGCCATATGCTTCGGTGGGGCAACATTAATTGACGTAAATGTAAATAAATTCTGCTTTGGCTGACGCCATCCTTGGCCGTCAGTAGCCAAATAGCTTTTGATATCGTCGTAAAAACTTAATATCTTGACAACATTATCTTGGGACACCGTACCTCCGTAGAAGGAATATTTTGTGACGGGGAGCACCCATTGTTTGAGATAGCCTCCTATCGTATCGGATAGTGCTATCGTCATGATTTTGTTTGATTCAGGATCGGTGGCATCTTTTTTGATGTGGATATACGTATCTTTGAAATATTTAAGCAGATCATCTATATAATGATCGTCTGCGGTACGTAAGACGTGCGGTGGTGGAATCAGCTGTTGGAAGTATCTACGAGCTTGTAGAATTGCTATCTTTTGCTGGCTCCATTTTTGCTTATCCAGGTCAGAGGGAGAGAACAATACTGTACCAACATTGACTAAGTTTTCATCGAAGTCGTAATATGCAAGTGTATTACATACAAATAACAATACGTGTACGTTTCTAAGTATTTGTAAAGCCATTACAAAATAAATAAATTATAAAATACCTATACGCAACACAAAATTACAATGACAATTACTGACTTTGACAAGTTAAGTTTTTTCTATAAATATGTACCAAAGAAATTATATCCTTATTCTATGATATGTAGGTACTTGATTTTGAGAGGAGCTCACATGAAACGTTCAATGATTTTTCTTTATATACATTGTGGGGATAAAGCATCATTCAGACAAATGCTGCTTGTGGTGGCATAAGATCGCCTTCCTTTGAGCGTCCGCGACCGCTTTTGCTTGAATAGTAGGTACTCTTTTCCCTTAGCTTGCGTTCAGAGTTTCAGACACGGCGATAAGCGCGTCGTTCCAGAATGGCACGGTTTCCGCGCGGTTCTTATATATAATTGAGCATCGTCATAATCGTTTAGACGCGGCTAGTCAACCCGCCACTCAACTCAACTCAAGAAACAAGAATTATCCGGGGCGCCCGCGCGTCTATTACTATAGTGCTCTAGGAGAGCGTCTAGTTGCATTGCGCGCACCGCACGGTTCGGAAATCACTAAGCCACGAACTCATAATAGATATTGTACAACATCTATCAGCCATCTGCCAATTACACTTAAATAGTTCACACGCAAAAAGATAGATGGCGCCACAACATCCTGCATCGCGCTTACGATGTTTATTCGGCGATCAAAATATATATAACTGACCAATATCTAGGTACCTATAGTTGGACTATAGTCCCCGAGCACTATGACCCAGCCTGGCAGATCTTCCCTCTTAAATGGAGGTGTCATCACCTTGCTCCTTCATAGATAGCTTCAACCTGTATTATTCATTGATGAAGACAAAAGATTTCATTGACATTCGCAAAAAGTAAAAAAAAACTCCCAAAAATTCTTAATTTGGAATTATAACGTTACGAATTAACCATGTAGCTGCGAGTCGATTACATAGCACCAAATATTGCAGTTTGTGAGGATGGATGTCTGGATGTTTGCTACTCTTTCAGGCAAAAACTACAGAACGGATTTGGATGAATTTTGGCACACAGATAGAATATATTCTGTGTGCCAAAATAGGTCCCACCGGAAAGCGGGGCGAAAATTCCTTTGTTTGAAATAAAGCTATCTCCACACTCGCGAACTCCAGCACAGTGACTCTAAAATGATAATCGTACATGTCATTCGGTGGATCCGCTCTATATGTCAGTGTTGCAGGTGTGTGGTACATAAATCAACGCGAGTGGTGGGGGTATGGCACGAGACCGAGAACTTAAATTGTTTAATTAAAATTACATGTGGGGGAACATCCTTATTGCATGTGTTTTAATGTGGGAGATGTTAAGATTCAGGAGAGCTATCAAAAATTATGATTAGATGTAATGACAGGAAAATATCTACACGTTTTTCTTGTTTACTAATGTAGCAAAAACCATACGGCCCGCCTGATGGTTAGC